>CAUYRT010100483.1:0-64871 GCA_963574885.1 Lepilemur ruficaudatus | reverse complement strand
TTCTCAGGCCTTCATGCTAGAACTGGACTAAACCACTGGCTCTCCTGGGCCTCCAGCTTGCAGACAGCAGACAGTGGAGTGGTGTTTCTCAGCCTCCATGATCACAGAGCCAATGTTCTGTAATAAATTTCTTTCTGAAGGACAGTGGATCCCATTGGTTCTATTTCTTTGGCAAACTCTAATATGTCTGTTTAAGAGATATCATGGAGAGGGAGGGTGCCTGAAACCATAAGCCAAAGAAACCATTAAGGAAAGAGGCAGTGAAAATGTGATGGCAATTGGCAGACGAAAATGCCATAAAGTAAATTTTGTAATAGAGATACCCACAAAATGTTAAGTCATCATATGTGAGAGATAAGAGAAGACTCATAAAAGAGATGTTGTTGCCCTGGACAAGAAGGGAATGCACCAATATGTGAAGAGTGGTCATCTCCAGTGAGGATCTAGAGTGGTCCTTTAAATATGGCAGATCACGACACTCCTCCGTTCAAAGAATTCCGGTAGTGTCACATCTGACTCAGAACTTAGCCCTGGCTCTCAAGATACTTAAAAATTAGTCAAGGGTACCATCAGACATATACTATGGCCACCAAACTTTCCCTACTCTTCTGGTGCCTCCCCTTCTAAGTGCAAACACCCTCCCAGGGACCCTGTCACCTGCACATTTCATGTCACATGATTCTACTGCTTGGAAACTGAACTGACAAAACAAGGGTTTGACTCTTGAACCAAAGAAAGCCAGTCATAGCCTGGCCACAAACTCTGATTCAACCATATTAAATCAAAAGTGCTGGCCTAATCACATGTTCTTTTGGGAATCTGCACCAAGAACTATGGAAATAATTTGCCATTTAATTCTGAAAGCTGAAATGGAACAGCTACTGTGTCAGGAGCCGGAGAGTCCACAGTGGGCTATGTACACATTGAAGTTGTAAGGCAGTAGAAACAAGGTAGAAGTAGATGAAGCATTTGGAATATGGCTACATTATATAAATAGTGTAACAGGTGTGATGACCTAAATGTTCATGGAGCAGAAGATTCCAGAACCTCCTTGAACTGAAAACCACATGCTGGCTCGAGTACCTCTGAGCTCTGTCCAGCCTCGCCATAACTCCTGCTTCAGTCTCAGTGAGATTCTTACTACCCTTCCCTATGTAACTTCAATTATACTCTATGTTGCAACCAAAGAACCAAAAGAAAGCAGGCACAGCAACTTCAACATGTCGTAGACTTCTCTTGCCTCGTCCTCAGCAGATAGATAAGTCTCCCCAGTGTCTCTGAATTGCTCCAAACAACCTCATGGCTGCTTTTTTGTGAATTCTCCTTTGCAAAATGTAAAAATCTACTCCCTTCTCTCAATCTGAGACTCTCAGTACTTAGTCATTCACTCTTTAGAAACAGTCTTCTTTGCAGGTTTTTACGGCCAGTTATATAATGAGTACCTCTCCACTGAACAGGGGAGCCATACACCTAGGAATGCACTTTCATCCACATCTGTAATCCTCACAGACCTGTGAGAAAAGCAGGAATGAGCAGTAACCGGACTCTATAATAGGCACTTTCCTCAGGGAATATCAAAGATGTGAAAGTTCCAAATCTCTCTCCTGGGATAGTCTACACTTCAAACTGGAGAATTCCAGTTTAAAATTTATTCAGACCAGGCAACAATTCATAGCAGTGAACTAAAAGAAAGATATTCAAAGACTTTGTGAAAGCTGTTCATGGTTTGAAAACTAATTGTGGGATCTTTGGTCTTCCATATTTCTTATCCTGACAGGAAATTAAAACTTGAGTGGCCAAATTCATGATGGGAACCACAGAAAGAATGTCAGTTTGTAGCTTCTGACTTGGTTTCCATGTAAGACCCAGTGTGGTTTTAAATAAAGCCTCTCAAAGGCATGGCACCTTTAATTCCACTAGTATATTTTCATTCTTCTTTATTCAGACTAGATATTTCAAGGGATTCTTGAGTGCTTTTCTTCACCTTCGCTTCAGTCACTATTTTAACCAAAAAAACCTGATTCTTAGCTTTTCATATAACTTTATCTGTACTTAATAGCAGACTAGAGAAAGCACTGGCCTTAAAGGATGGGGACTGAGTTCAATTCATATTTTGCACACAACCTCTGGGTACATGTCATTTATATTAACAGAATCTGAGCCTGCTCCTCACCTATGAATAGAAGTAATAGTATCCATCTCACTGAATTGTGAAGATCAAATGAGGGATGTTTAAAGAACTTAGTAAACTTTAAGGCAGTGCAGAAAATTAAGGTACTACACCAATGTCTAGTCCATTATCTAAAGTAGGCAAAACACATTTCTTGCTTTCTTTCAATAGAAAAGGCCTGTTAGGATTAGCCATTATTTATTCTTTTTCCCTTTGACCCCCATTACTGCTATGGTTTGAATGTTTGTATCCTTCCAAAATTCATATGTTGAAACAATCCCCAATGTGACAGTATTAAGAGGTGGGGCATTCGGGAGGTGACTAGGTCATAAGAACTCCACCCTCAAGAATGGGATTAGTAGCCTTAGAAAAGAGGCCCAAGGAATCCTGTCTACCTTTCCATCATGTGAGGACACAGCTAGAAGGCCCCATCTTTGAAGCAGAGAGCAAGCCCTCACCAGATACCAAATCCGCTGTCCACTTGATCTTAGATAGCCTAAATTTATAAATAATTTCTACAGTTTATAAATTACCCAGTCTAACTTCTTTTTCATAGCAACCCAAATAGATTAAGGTGATGACTTTGTTCCCATTAATCTCTGTCAGGCCAGGGTGAAGGCACTTTAATATCCTGCACGTGTATTAGTAAATTGATAGAAGTACTTTCAGTTTTAAGATGGTAAAACTAGGCACAGTTAGTAGTTTCCCTCTCCCATGCCAAATCCTAGAAATGATAAGAATATAAACTTTTAAATAATACACAAATAGCCACTTAAAAACAGGAAGATAAATTCTCCCAGGAACAGAAACCACATGTAGATGGCATCAAGTGAAGAAGGAAGCATTAAGCCCAGGATGAATATGGAAGCCCAGGGAAGAATTTCCACCAAAAAATAATTGGGATATTTCAATATACAGAGGTAGTAGAGACCTTCAGAGAAGAATGGGATCAAGGAACAACCATCAGAGAGATCACTGTACTCTCTCAGAAGCAGGCTGCATGGTGGACTCAACCACCCACTCTTTACCCCATAGCCACACTCTATTCCCATCTTCTATCTCCTTCTCCTGCATCCCACACAACTCTGGCCTGGTAGGAGACGTGCTTTGAATAGAGAGAGATAAGCTGGGTCTCTGAGTGGATGGCATCACCAGGGAGAAATCAGAATACATTATACCTGCCGGCATATTTCAACCATTTCCACGCTCTCACTGATGAACGCAAACTCCTGTCAGAACTTTTTTCTGTCCTATGAAGTGAACTACAGAAACAGATGCCAGTCTTTCAGGGGAACCTCAAGTGCTCCAAATTGAAAAAAAATAAGCTGAAAGTTTAGAATGAAATGACCTGATAATCGTTGAGTGCCAATGCCATTAGAGATAATAGATGGGAGAATTTATACCAAAGGAAAGAGAGCTAATAGGATAAGACTATAAAATAATTAGTACAATTAATACATTCAGAGAGATGTGTGAAATATTGCTTACATAAAGCAAGAAGAAGAAGTAGTAAAAAAGAACCAATTGGAAAACTTGGAAATGTTGACTTATAGAAGCTTTCTGAAGCAAAATTTGACATTTATCAAATCAGAAAAAGTGTCATAAATTTTGATCCAGAAATTACATTTCTAGAAATCTTTCCTAAGGGACTAACTAATGGTAAATACAAAGAGTAGCTATGCTTGCATTTATGGAAGCATTTTTATTGTGCTAAGAAGCCTTAAAATTCCTATGTATCAAAAATATAGAAGACTGTTTAATTATACATATATCAGTGCTAAACAGCCATTAGAGACAATGATGTAGGAAAATATTTTAAACCATGGGGAAATGTTTACAATAAAAAATGAAACAGTATGTTATAAAACATGTATGTATAAATATTATACTAGCATGTACAAATAATACTAATTTTACTAACACATTAACATACATGAATATTCTGTCTTTTGAAAAAAATTATATGGGCATGTGTTTATATGCATTCACACACATATTTAAAAAAACCATAAAAATAGTAAAGAAATAAGTCGATATGTTGATATGATTCCCACCCCTCCTTGGTCAGATCATGAGTAATTTTGCTTTTCTTTTGTATTAATATCTATCTAATGTTTTCCAAATAATCCACAGTGAAAAGAAATTTGTAAGAGATGTTCCAGAAATCATTATATTTCCATCACCCTGATTGAGACTACCAACCTGTAAACCTTCAGAAGACACATTTGGGAATGAGAGCATTAGGAGAAGGACTCCTCCTACACTGGGTTGAAAGACTGAAAATATAGCTTCCCAACATGGATAGAATTTTCCCAGGGTTAAAAATATTTCAAGAGTTTCAAGAAAACTATATCAACATCTGTGCTTATTCTAAGATTTTCTCAGAAGTTTGAAAACTCTCCCACATGTCTGGCAGATGAGGTAAAAAAAAAAAAAAAGAAAGTAAGACATACTTTTTTCAAGTTCTGTGCTGGTTCAGCTTATACATTTCAATTGAGGGGCACGATATCATCGCCAAATGGTAAAAATTGGTTTTGAGGGGAGGTGAAAAATCTTAGATATTAAAATAGTTTATGGCCATCCAAAGCTCAATCTTACCTGACAATATAAACTTTTATACAGAATAGCTCTGATATTAAAATTTCATGGTGGCGGGGTAGTTATAAGAGGAAAAATGTCTAATAAGTCTCTTGGGTGAGGGGAAAGAATAAAGAAAAAAAATGCTAACATACCTGGGGGGCGGGCAGGATGGCTGACTAGAGACATCACTTGCTAGATCATCCCAGAGGGAAGGAAGGGTTCCAGATAAAGGAGAGGGAAGAAGGGATGCAGCTCAGATGTAGGTCAGAGAGAGAAGTGCCACAGCCTGCCAGGGACCTTACGGAAGAAAATCGAGAAGCAGAGAAGGAAGAGGATAAAGGAAAAAAGGCGAAGAGCAAACCCAGGGAGGCTCAGAGCCCAGTGAAGAGGTGGATCCCTTTCTCCCTCCCGTATTCCTTTGGTGATCAGTGGGCTACCAAGTTACTTGGAAGCTTTTCCACCTCCATGAGCCCAAGCACTGCAGTGACCATGGAACTATGGGGTGAACTTGCGTGATCCCAGAGCTTGGACATTTCATGTGGGCTTTCCCTCCAGGGAGAGTGACCTGAGAGGCTAGAGAACCGGCTTTCTTCATTCAGAATGTTGTCCTTCCCCACCCCTCCCCCACCCACTGCAACCAGGAGAACATCTGGAGCCAAGACTTTGGTCATCTCTCTCCAGCTGGTGTGTCCCCCGATCTGAGGTTTCCACAGACAGTGGGGCTCCACACCTTTCCCTTTGAGGACCTGCAGTGGACCTGGGGAGCCCAATCTTGGAGCTCCCTACTCACCGGCATTTCTCAGAGACACACACCAGTGGGTAAAACACGCAGGCCAGATTCTGTGCCTCCCTGGATTCTGAAGGTTGCTGAGGGACACGGGGAGGTTTGAGAGTTGGACCCAGGAGACAAGGGAGCCCACATGGGTAGAACTGATGGGAGAATACTGTGGGGGTCCCAGACATGGCAATCTGTGGAAGTGCCCATCTCCCTCACAGAAAAGCCACCCTGTTGGACTAGGGTGGGTTTTATGGCAGGGAAGATTCCAGCCCATGGCACTGTAGCAACCACGTATGGCATGTTCAAGTGTGCTCATTTGCAACCAGACACCAGAGGGCAAGGGTAATGTAAGAAGAATGGAGATCACTCCCAACAGCCATTTGGGGAATTGTGGCTCCTCCCTTATGAGCATCTTTCCTGGTCTGGAGAGCCTGCCTTGACCCTCCACCCAGCAGCTCCCCCTAGCAGCTGGGAAAATGACTGAGCCATGTGGAGGCTTTGCACAGCCTTCCAGGCTCATACAACATAACCATGCCGTCTCCCTCCTCCACCTACCTCTGCTGTGGTGGAGATCAAGCAACCCCTGGGAACTACCAGGCCCCTCCCAAAGCCTGGAGCATTCAAGTGCTCCAACTGAGGGACTAGTGCTTGTCACAGGCAAAAAAGAACATCTCTGCAGTTGGCTCTTTCCTGAAAGCATAGACCACTGACTGACAGGGAGAACAATTCTATGGCTCATTATAGCATCTACCAACTCAATCCAGCAGAGAATGGCTGATTCTCACAAACATCACCTACCATCTCAGAGACTAAGCCAGGGGTCCCAGAACAATTCACACTGCTGGGAAGAGGTGAAGACAGCAGGATAGAAACAACCTGAGGGGACACTGCTTTTTAGGAGAGAGACAAAAGTTACAGGCAGCTCAATCTGTGTTGGGTCTCCTCCCTCCTCCACTGTAAAGCTCTGGGCTGATCAGGGAGCTGCTCAGTGTCTGTGCAGAGACATTGCACCAGAAAGCAGGTGCAGCCGAGATCTGGTGCCTGCCAATCCCAGGTTTCTGCAACCAATGCCCGCCTGATCACTCTAGCTCATGGAGCCAGGTCCATGTGGGACCCAGCCTTCCAGCAGTAGCCTTTGCATCACTCCCACCAGGCCATGGAGGGAAGAGATGCTCCCTCATGTTGTGCCCTGTGACTAGGGGCTGAGCACATCTCCTCCCCAGAATAGGAGCTAAACAGAGGAGGAACCCCAAACACAACAGGCATCACTTGGAAATCCTGGGGCAACTGCCTCAGTGGGTCCTAGGTGTAGGGGAGAACCTTGGCTGACCAGCTCCTCTGACCTGCCTACACAGATCCTGGCCCACTGAGACAAACCTGCATGACTGCGCAACTACAGTCCACATGCTGGTGGAACAACTCCCCATATGGGCGGCTTTGCCCCCAAAATCCCTAGAGCCAGCTTGGAAGCTCTTGCTGTGCTTAAGTATGAGGCTCTGTCCCTGTAGCTCCAGTGCCCCTGCCAGGCCTGAGACTCCATCCCTGAGACTCCAGAGTTGTGCCTAGAACCCATGACCCCACTCCTGAGTCCCCACCACTACCACTGAGCCAGCAGAACCTCCCTGATGTCCAACACTTCACTCAGGACCCCCCAGCCCTGAGCTGCTGTGACTCCTGGACTTGGTTCAAGAGAGTTCCCAGCAAAGTAGAACAGGTTCCCTGCAATCCTATTAACCCAGAGCTGACAGAAGAGGAGCCAGATGAGAAGAAACCAGCAAAAGAACCCTGGCAACATGAAAAAATCAAAATAGTTTTACACCACCAAAGAAATAAAATGGAGCTACAGTGTTGGACTCCACCCACAGGGAAATTGCCAAAATGACAGAAATGGAATTCAAAATATGTATGGCAAATAAGATGAATGGAATTGAAGAGAAAGTTGAAAACCAACAAAAAGAAGCCAAAAAAATATTTCAGGAAATCAATGAAAAAATGAAAAAGTCACTAGAGAGCTAGACAATATAAAAAATGATATAATAGAACTTAAAGAAATGAGAGTCATTTAGGAAATTTTCAAAACACAGCAGAAAGCTTTAACAACAGGCTAAATGAAGGAGAAGAGCGAATCTCAGAGCTTGAAGAAAAGGCTCTAGAGATAACCCAGTCATTCAAAGAGGCAGAGCAGAGTATAAAAAAGTCCAAGCAATCACGGAGAGAGATGTAGGACTATGTGAAGCAAACTAACATTCAAATTATAGGTATCCCTGTGGGAGCAGAAGAAAGAGCTAAAAGCATGGAAAACCTATTTGAAGAAATTATTGAGGAAAATTTCCCTGGTCACACCAGAAATTCAGACAAACAGATACAACATGGACATCGAACACTGAGAAGATTCATAGCAAATAGGTCATCTCTAAGCCACATAGCAATTAACCTGGAAAAGTCAAAATGAAGAAGAAGAGTCTGCAAGCAGCAAGATGAAAGCATCAAATAACCTAACAAAGGAAAATAACCATCAGGCTAACTGCAGACTTCTCAGTGGAAACCTTACACACCAGAAGGGATTGGGGCCCCATTTTCAATTGACTTAAACAGAACAACTGCCATCCTAGAATTTTGTATCTTGGAAAAATAAGTTTCACAATTGATAGAGAAATTAAGGCTTTTCCAGACAAGCAAACACTGAGGGAATTTGCCATGACCAGACCTGCCCAGCATGAAATACTGAGAACAGCACTATACATAAATCAGCACAACAGATATCCACCAGTATAAATTCACCAGAAAAAAATAAACAAACCCAAAACTTACAACTCTTATAAAACAATGGAACAAGAGGTAAAACAAACCAATAAAGGACTATTTAACAGGATAAATAGACCAACATCCCATATATTGGTGTTATCAATTAACGTTAATGGATTGAATGCTCCTCTCGAAAGACACAGGCTGACTGAATGGATGAAAAAACACAACCCAAGTATCCCTTCTGTCTCAGGGAAACACACCTAAACAACAAAGATGTATACAGACCCAATGTGAAAGGATGGAAATAAAAGAGTCCATGCAAATGGAAATCAAAAGAGAGCAGGTGTAGCCATTCTCATATCTGATAAAATTGACTTGAAGCCAACAAAGGTAAAGAAAGACAAAGAGGGTCATTATGTAATGGTAAAGGGAACAATTCAACAAGAAGACATAACAATCCTAAATACATATGCACCTAACACAGGAGCTCCCAGGTACACAAAGCAGATTTTACTAGAGCTAAGCAAAGAAATACATAACACCATCATAATGGTTGGGTTTCTATATTTGGTTTGGCATGTATTTTAACATGTATTCTATTATCTTCTGAGAACTTTAAGTGGTTTATAATAGAAGACATAAAAATTGTGGCCAATAAAATTAGAAATCAAAATATAGGAAAAGATGATTCTAAAACTGTAGTCCTTAATTTTTTTTTCTGAACTTCTTGGCAGTCATGACAAATAGAATATTAAAGGGTTTATATAATTTTAATTATCTGATAAAGTTAAAATATATAACTATAATAGAAATGTAATGCAGCTATTAAGCAGAGACATACGTTAAAGTGGTCTTGGAAGAATGAAGAACGCATAGTCCTCTGAAGGACAAGTGGAACAGGAAAACAATATACAACCAAGCAGATTGGAATTTGGGGGAGGTGGGATCAAGATGGAGATAAATTCTCACACAAAGGTCAAAGAAGATTCCTGAGACTTTCTCAATGTTTGTGACTTGTGGGCATTGGATAAAAAGCAGGGAACTGGCCATGATCAGGCCATTCAATCATTCATTCATTCAACAAATATATACTGCATGCTTATTATTTGCCAAGCACTGCTCTAGGCAGTAAGAATGCAGCGATGAACAAAGAGTTAAACACCCTGTTCTCACAGAAATTTGCATTCTATTGTGGGGAAAAAGAATGGAGGGTGAATACATAGAAACAATAAGCAAGCAAACAAATAAGTATGTATTTATTACAGTGGTAAGTGCCATAAAGAAAATTTTAAATTTTGATGGCTATATTGATTGAGTGGTCAGGAAAAGCTTCTCTGAGGAGTTGATATCTGAGCTGAGACCTATATGGTACAAAAGAGCCAGCCACAGGAAGACCAAAAGGGAGAATATTCCTCCAGAAAGGCAGGAAAGAAGAAGATCATCATACCACTTAGTCAGAGAGCCAGACATTGTACCTATTCATCAGCAAAAGAACAGTTTGATTGAGTCAGAGTTAGAGTGCTTTGCTACTCCCACTTTTGATGCCTGTAGAAGACTTCTAGAAATGATCAGAGGTGAATGTTCACTAAAGAAAAGGAAAATAAATATATTGGTTGTTGAGGAAGGCAAATGGATTTTTCAGAATGAAGTTACTCAAGTTTTCCTAGTCTCTTAATGAAATCTAGCAAAAACTTTCAATTCTACAATCTGAAGGGAAACCAGAGTATAAAAAAACTTTCAATTTTTGTAATGGAAAACAAAGTAACTCAGGCAAACCTCTCAATGAACATAAGTAACAAATATTATATATATATATATATATATATATAGGCATTAAAGAGCTTAAAATAACATCAGGAATAACCAAGATCTAGGAGCAGAAAGGTATCCAGATAAGTAAGTGCTACATTTGGAATTACTTTTGCTGTCCTGAAACCATAAAGGTATTCATCCAGGAATGAGGATACATTAGAAATTATCCAGGCCCTCATAGGTATCAGTCCAGCTTTGGATTTTCTACATGATACTTAAGAATAGAAACTGCCTCAAAGTGGTACGATATTATTACTGTCTCAATTGAATTAAAGTGATGCCATATTGTTTTTTCATGCAAAAGCAAATGAAAACTTATCTAAGAATTCACCTCATCTAAGCCTTCAAGTTATTTTCAAAAATAATTTTTCAAATACAATGTCCAAATCATAATCAAAAATAAAAAACTATATTAGAGGAAATGATGGTGCACCAGGTTGAAGAGTGTTTCTCTGGAGAAATCTGACTGACACGAAAGAATGAATCTGCACAAACAATGAATAACAGAAATCTCCCCAAAAGTACTCCTCAGTATTGGATTTTCGGCCTCAAGCATTAAAACAACTACACTTCACATGTTCTGGGAAATAAAAGCCAACTTTAAAATTTTCAGGAGATAACTGAAAAATATTTTTTAAAAAACAGTATATTTGAAAAAGAACCAACCAAAAATTGAACCAATAAATAAAATTTCAAATAATAAACTAAAGGATGGGTTTGACAACATTCAGATATAGCTCAAGAGTAAATTATTAAATTATAAAATATGTCAGGAGAATATATTTAGAATGAAGCACAAAAAAACAAAAGAATAGAAAACAGGGATAAAGTGCTCTATGATCATGCTTGTGAATTGCCACTGTACTCCAGCCTGGGCAACATAACAAGATTCAATCGCTAAAAAAATATATTTTGAGACTTTCAAGGACTTCAAAACTAGACTAGATTAAACAAAAGAAGAGTTTCTGAACTTGAAGACAGGTCTTTTAAAATAGACACACAAAAAATTAAATTAAATTAAAAAGAATGAATAAAACCTATGGGACATATGGAACACCATTAAGCAAAAAAATACTTGCATTACGGGAGTTACAAAGGATAAGAACCATAAGGTCATCTCAATAGATACAGAAAATGTATTCCATAAAATCCAACACCTCTTCATGATAAAAACTCTTAACAAATAAGGTACAGAACAAACATACCTCAATACAATAAAGGCCATATATGAGAAACCCCTAGCTAACACCATATTTAATGAGGAAACCTTTCAGCAAGAAAAAGTTGAAAGTTTTTCCTTTAAAATCTGGAAGAAGACAAGGATTCTCATTGTACCACTCTTATTCAACATAGTACTAGAAGTCCTAGAGTAATTAGGCAAGAGAAAGAAATAATAGGCACCCAAAATGGAAAAGAGAAGTCAAATTGTCCTTCTTTGCAAATGATATGATCTTATATATGGAAAAACCTAAAGACTCCACCAAAAAATTGTTAGAACTAATAAACAAATTTAGTAAAGTTGCAGGATACAAAAATCAGTATTCCTGTACAGCAATAATGAAAAAGACATCAAGAAAGAAATACCATTTACAATAGCTACAAAAATAAAACAAAAAACCTACAAATAAATTTACCCAAGGAGGTGAAATGTTTCCACAATGAAAACTACAAAACACAGATAAAAGAAATTAAAGAGGACACAAGAAAATGGAAAGACACTTCATGTTCAAGGACTGGAAGAATTAGTATTGCTAAAAAGACCATATTACTCAAAGCAATCTACAGATGCAATGCAATCCCTATCAAAATATCAATGCTATTCTTCACAGAAGGAGAAAAAAAATCCTAAAATTCATATGGAGCCACAAAAGACCCCAAAAGAGCCAAAGTAATCCTGAGGGAAAAAAAAAAGTAGAAGCATCCTACTACTTGACTTCAAAATATACTACAAGGTTATAGTAACCAAAAAGCATGGTACTTTTATAAAAACAGATACTTAGACCAATGGAACAGAATAGAGAACCCAGAAATAAGTCCATATATTTACATCCAACTGATTTCAACAAAGGTGCCAAGAACATACATTAGGGAAAGGATAGCCCCTTCAATAAGCAGTGCTGGAAACACTATCCACAACACAAGGATATCCACAACAGAAGGATGAAACTAAATCTCTATTTCTCACCATGTACAAAAATTCAAACCTAAATGAATGAAAGACTTAAATGTAAGACCTGAAACTATAAAACTACTAGAAGAAAACATGGCGGAAATGCTTTAGGACATTGGTCTGGGCAAAGATTTTATGAGTAAGACTTCAAAACCATAGGCAAATAAAGCAAAAATAGAGAAGCAGGATTACATCAAATTAAAAAGTTCCTACACAACAAAGGAAACAATCACCTGAGTGAAGAAAGAGTCTGTAGAAAGTGAGAAAGTATTTGCAAATGATTCATCCTACAATGGATTAATATCCATATATAAGAACTCAAACAACTCAACAGCATAAAAACAAATAATACAATTAAAAATGGACAAAGGATCTGAGTAGACATTTCTCAAATGACCAACAAGTACATGAAAAAAGTCAACATCACTAATTTTCAGGGGTATACAAATCAAAACTACAATGAGATATCATCTCACCCCGGTTAGAATGACTATCATCAAAAAGACAAAAAATAACAAATGCTGGCAAGGATGTGGAGAAAAAGGAACTCATACTGTTGGTAGGAATGTAAATTAGCACAATCATTATGGAAAACAGTTATGGAGGTCTCCAAAAAAACTAAAAATAGAACTACCATATGTTCCAGGAATGCCACTACTGGTTATTTATTCAAAGGAAAGAAAATCAGTGCATCAAAGAGACACCTGCGCCACCATGTTTATAGGAGTACTATTCACAATAGCCAAGATATGGAATCAACCTAAGTGTCCATTACTGGATAAGTGGATAAAGAAAGTGTGGCATATGTACACAATAGAATACTATTCATCCATAAAAAAGAATGAAATCCTATCATGTGAGGCAACGTGGAAGAAGCTGGAGGACATTATGTTAAGTGAAATAAGTCAGGCACAGAAGCATAAAGATAATCATGTCATGTTCTCACTCATATACGTGAGCTCATAGTAGTAGAGAGTAGAATTGTGGTTGTTGTTATAGAAGCTGGAAAGGGTAACGGGAAAGGAGGGATAGAGAGAGGTGGGTTAATGGATACAAAATTATAGCTAGATAGGAGGAATAAGTTCTACTGTTCCACAGCACTGTAGGGTGACTATAGTTAATAATTCATTGTATATTTTCAAATAGTAGATTTTCAAATAGATAGAATTTTGAATGTTCCCAAACACAAAGAAATGAGAAATGTTTGAAGTGATAGAAATGCTAATTACTCTGACTTGATCATTACACCTTGTATATATGTATCACAATCTCACTCTACACCCCATAAACAAGTACAATTATTATGTGCCATTAAAATTTTAAAAATAATGAAGATGGGTAAATAGATTTATTTAAAGTTCTTGCATTGTCTAAGAAGAGGGTGTAAGTACCAATTAATGATACTCATATTATTATTAGAAATGAAAGAATTTATTTTTAACTTTTAGGATAGTCAGTTAAAAGAATAGTAATATGGTACAAAACTTCCTTACTTTGATTTTAAAAACTGAATCATAAAAATACCTAATCATTTCAAAAGAAGGCAAGAAAAGAGAAAGTAAGGAACAAAGAATGAGTAAAACAAATTAAAAATACATAGTAAGATGTTGATTTACCCCCAAATAAATAAAAAATTACATTAAATTTAGATGAACTAAATGCTGCAATTTAAAGGCAAAGATTACTACATTGAATTTTTTAAATGAAGTGTCATATGGTATTTATAAAAGATACATCTAAAATATAAGGATATAGAGAGGTTGAAGGTAAGGCATGTAAATAAAGCATGCACACATGAATCACAATAGTGCTATTATAAATAGTTATATTAATATCAAAAAATTAAACTTTAAAGCCAAAAGCATTATTAGTAAGAGTTCAGAATATATAAGCATGGGGCAACGGATGAAAATTTTAACAAGCACCATTGCTGATTCTTCTGCACTCCACAATCTATTTGATAAGGACATATTTTATAAGGATTAAGGTCTGGAAAATATAAAAGAATAAATAGTAAATCCCTTAAATCAGGCTTTCTCAATCTCAAAACCAACACTGTGGACCAGATAGCACTTGGTTATGGTGAACTGTCCTATGCTTTACAGAATGTTTAGCAGGATCTCTGGCCTCCACTCAGTAGACACCAATGGTACCACTCCTCAGTTTTGACAACTGAAAATGCTTTTCCCGACATTGCCAAATATTTCTGGAGGTGGGGGGCAAACTCTTCCCCAGTTGAAAACCACTGCCTTAGAACAACTTTTTTACTACTAATTGTTACAAATTAGTTTTGATGTTTCAGAGAGAACAAAGCAGTCATGTTTGTTAGGTAAAATATATATCCACCCACCCACCCATCTATCCATCCATCCATCCATTCAGAAAGTATTTATTTGGTGCCTACTCTGTGCAGGCACTGTTCCAGGCTTTTGGAATACATCATTGTAAAGAGACAAAAATCCCTGTCTGCAAAGAGATTACTTGAGGAGGGGTGGAGGCAGATGGAAATCATCGAAATGAAAATCAACGCTTAAACAGTTAGCACTAGAGCCACATTACTGGATTTCAGTTGAACTCTGTCTTTAAAATATTTCTCACTTTTTATTAAGTTTACTCTCTGAAAAATACTGGCTCTGATTTTGAAATCATTTGAACTTCATGTTTGTCATAAGGCAGAAAACACAGAAGCTCTGACTCTCTGACTTTCTGAGCAGATATCCCTTTCCTTCCTACCTCTCAACAAGTGAGTTGGATGTTGCTTAAATTTTGGAATCTCCATATCAAAGATAAGCAAAGCATCTGTTTTGTCTCCTCAATCACTTCCATTAGCCACTTGGCTAGAAGAATAAAATTTCCAAGGGAAATTTCCACTGTTCACCAACCACCACATCATGTGAAACAGGGCCTGTGCAGCACATACGTTTTTCAGGCATCCAGGACCAGCTGATCCTTAATTCTAATAAAAATCACATATGGAAGTATTAATTGAAAATCAGAAATCAGATTAACAATTTAGTTAAACAGAGAATAACACTTGTATACCCTAACTTAATTGGGTCCTCAATTTTTAAACCATAGTTTGCAAAAAAAAAAAAAAAATCAAATCATCATTGCATCCAAGGTAAATTTTACGAATTTTCTCTTTGCTTTTATTTCAAAAAGTCTACCCATGACATTTTAGAATTAGCATGGGGAAAGAAGCAATAACATATAATTCAACACCCTTCTCTTTACTCACCCCCACATAAGAAATAGCAGAAAACATGATCTCATTCTCATAAAAGTAGTGACAGGGAAAGCATTTAGTCAAGTTTTGGAACTCGCTAATTCTATATTAGCTAAGCTTACATCACTTACATAAAACCGCAGAACCCACAAGGGGTTTCCATTAGGAAAGTGTTGGCTTGTGTCCCATTTTTTAAAAGGTCAGTGAATGTTGTTTTAAATGTATGTCTCCTAATAAACTGAGCCACTGAAGGCAGCATTGACAACCAAAGAAAAATATAGTATTTTCAAATCAGGGTCAAATTTTAGACAGGCATTTAATGAACTTCAAGGATAGAGGATAGCTTTCCTTAATACTCAACAGAGACAGAAAATAAACTATTCATATGGGAACAAGAACAAAGTGGATCTCTAATGTTGCGATTCAAAAGAGGCAGAATAGCAAAGAAGATGACGTGAACAACTGGGATTTCTCATGGCTATTTGAGCAAAGTGGATACTTCAAACACAATCACTAGATTGTGCTGATATTTGGGGATGTTCTTGACCAACAGCTTTATGGACACTTCACTGTGTATCATTTTTAAACTTTTAGGCTATTTTTTAACCATTTTGAAAAAGAATTTGGAAAGTTTTGATGGAGGTTTTGATACAAGGCAAATGTCACAATTTCACTTTCCCAAGGAGTTTCTTTCCCACAATTGTATTGCATTTTCTAGACCACTCAAGGACAGTTTTGACCATGGACATGTTGAAATTTGAAATATGCATTCTCCAAGTGTTCAATCAGTTTCACAGAAATATGTCTCTCAATCCAAAATTAAATGGTTTCCCTGGGAATGCTTGTGTGTGTGTGCACATACTTGTGTGTAACTGCTCATACATGGAAATCATTCTATCGAAGGCAAATGAGTTCATTTGGAAACAATGAGAGTCATTTAAAAGTAAAATGGCTTTCTTCACTTGACTTTGTATTAAGCAAAAAAAAAAAAAAGTAAAATAACAAAAGACCCTGGGAACGTTTGTGAAACAGTTAGGCTCTATGAATTAGACAAATATCAGGCAGAGAGTGACAGCAAACCAGGGTCTGTACCATGTTAGATGTCAGACAGTGTCTAAACTCAAGGACAGCATAGCAAGATATGCCTAGACTGGTGTGGATCAAAATCAATCAGTATTGGCTATGAATAGAAAGAGTCACTTTAAACTAAAAATCCAAGAAGAGAAAGAAAACCAGGGTAAGAAGTTGGCAGCAATTTGAGTAAAGAGTCTAAGGAAAAGGGAGTTCAGTAGCAAGGGGTCCTAGTTCCCAAGAGATCTAGTCTAGCAATCAGCAACAAATTGAGCCAAGAGGGAGAGGGAAAGGATGAGACAGAAATAAATAGAGAATCAATCCTTACCCAGGGATAGGGGACCCCCTTCAGGGAGACAGTATGTTGGTTCTATTTTTTGCCTAACCAAGGTAAGCCAAAAGAATGTAAATGGGTCTGCAGAGGAAAATAACATGGAGCAGTTATTTGGGCAAAGAGAACTGGAGAGTAGGGAGCAGAGTGTGCTGCTGAAACCGTGCCGCCTTTGTGCACCCTTGGGCACCCTTGGTCCAGACCAGTAGTTACACTGCTACTTGCAAGATAGAATCAATCATTCAAGTGATCTCATGGCTTTGAAAGCCTTCAAAGACACCCACGAATTTGGGACAGACTGAGTGGTAGGTAGCTCAGATCAAACCTTAAGATGAAAAGAAGACATTTGATATCTATCATGTGCCAAGCACTAATAAAGGATTTATATACATTGTCTCATTTAATCATTCATACATTCTATCCTTGCTGACCACCAACTATTGTGTCAGACATTTTCCTAACAGTGTTATGATACAAATGTTCTTAATATCCCCAACTTACACAGGAAAAAAAAAACAGAGTAATTGAGCTGTGCGTCCAAGGTAACACAATTGGTAAATTGTTAAGCGAGGCAAATTCAGCTTTTGTTTGGGAATAATAGATTCAGATCTTCTGTTCACTATTCAAACGATTTGTGTTTCTGGGAAAGTTGCTTACATTTTTTTCCCTCCTGTGTTTCTCATACAGCAAAAGGGGAAAGTGCTTTCACTATTCTCTAATTTGATTTATGATAACTCTAAAGAATTCTTGAAGAAAAAAGGGAACATTGATGAAATGGAATAGGTGCTATAACTATTATCCCCTGTAAATAGTCCAAGCATAATTTTTCTCATGACAACACCATTGCATGAAGCTTTCTCTCCTTGCATTTTTGTTCTTATAAAAACACTATGTGCCTACAAACCTTAGGGAATGTACAAATACTTAAGATTCTTAACTCTGACATAGAATCTGTTTATGCAAGCTACAGATTCAGTGAATGCTAATATCATGAATTTGAAACTGAAAGAAAGCAGCAACTGTGGAAAATGTAGCTTTGGCCATAATTTATATTTTTTTAAGTATACTTCTTGAGTGTCTATTCTCAGCAAAGCACTTTCTCACAAGCTGTTACATTTATCTCTGTCCTTGTAAATGTTTCAGCTAAACCTGAGTTTCAAATCCAAACTACAACCACCTGTTGTAAATGGGAAATTTTATAAAGACAAAATGCAGAAACAATTAAAAGTAACAGGGTAAAGATTTGGGCCTTCCCACAATTTCTCCAAAATAAAATTTAGTGTTAAAGTCACACGCTAAAAACCTCCTCACCATTTAGATTGGCTGATGAATAAATAAATATTTAGGAAGCTTTGTCAATGGTACACATGCACCAAGTACATCTACAGTGTGACTAAAGAGGAATAAGACTAACTCCATGGAGTAACATATAAAACTCAGCCTCTAACTGTAAAGGCATTCCTTGTGTTCACATACCAAAATTCTAGTTTCTATGTAAAATATTTTTCACAGTATACAAGAATTCTATTGTTCAAGGAATATTCCTTGAGTATCATTTTAGTCAAGGACACACTGAATGAAATTCTCAGAACCCAAACTCCCAATGAGATAAAAGAAATGCCTTATTTGTGTAGCATAACAGGGACCGTCCGTGCCCATCACTCCTGAGGCAAAGAATAGATCCTCAGAGGCAGTGTGCTAACATGGGAGGAGTCCTGAGCTTACAACCAGGAGTCCTGAGTGCAAGTTCTAGCTCTGCCACTGCTCTGTAACTCAGGCCAGTGGTTCTCCAAGTGTGGTCACCAAACTTGCAGTATAAATATCACCTGAGAACTTAATAGAAATGCAAATTCTTGGGCTCCCCAACCCACTGGCTCAGAAACACTAGGGGTGGGGCCCAGCCTTCTGGGTTTAATAAGCCATCCAGGGCATTCCCAGGCACCCTCAAGTTTGAGGGCAACAGCTTCAGACAAATTACTTCTCTGGAGCCTCAATATTCTTAGCTCCAAATAGGAACAATGATAGAGCCAGGTGTGATGGCTCATGCCTGGAATCACAGCATTTTGGGAGGCCAAGGTGGGAGGATCCTTTGGGGCCAGGAGTTTGAGACTAGCCTGGGCAATATAGTGAGACCCTGTCTCTACAAAAAAAAAAAAAATTGAAGATTAGCCAGGCATGGTGGCATATGCCTGTAGTCCCAGCTACTGGGGAGGCTGACGCAGGAGGATCACTTGAGCCCAGGAGTTTGAGGTTTCTGTGAGCTATGATCACGCCACTGCACTCCAGCCTGGGTGACAGAGTCTCTTTAAAGAAAAAAGAAAAGGAAGGAAAAAAAAAAAAAAAGAATGATACCAAATCTGTCTTCTTCAAAAGATTATAAAATATCAAATAGATTTGATAGCATGCAAAATTGCTTTGCAAACTTGCAAATTACTAGCTAATGGCAAAGTATTGATCCAGAAAGATAACTTTTAACACTATTTCTCAAATTGAAAAGAAGTCATAATACTTCAGGGGGTTAGATAGATTGCTAATGGAGAATTCTAACAAAGAGCATTACTGAAATGTGAAGTTTTTCTGTTTGGTCTGCAATGTTTTATATATGATATTTTGTTATAAACTTCACATCGAAGACAAACCCCATGGTGCCCCCTGGTGATGATCATTAAAACTTTTTCTCACTTTTGTCAGATCATCTTCTTCAAGTGATTGCAGTTTGAAAAATAACTGGACTCCTGAGGGGAAAAGGAGCCAGAGAAAGAAGACCTGTGTTTAAAAGATTTTAAAAAATTGTTTCAAAGGCACTATAAAACTCAGTAATTTACTTTTCTTTCTATTGAAAGGACTCAATCACAACTACTTCAGAGACTGGGTTTTCTACCCGAGGGAGAGAGATTAGTAACCCTTTCTTCCCAGAAATCCCACTGTGATATCTTATCCAAAGCCCTTTGGCAGCAAATAACAACAATGTACTTTTTCTCCTTCCATCATCAAAAGTTATAAAGGCAACTGGTCACTTTCCCACTTCGTATTTTGAACTCAGTGATGAAATTACCACCTACCTCCTCCCTTCTTTTTCCAAGCTAATTAATGCCAGTTTCTTTAATTTTTCTAATTTTAAATTCCTTTACTATTTATCCTTTTCTTATGATCTCACCAGGGCCCAATTCAATCTTTAGAGATATCTTAAAATACAAATTCTAGAGTTCCCACAGAGCAACACCCACATTTGTTCACTTGCCTCCCCAGAGTTAGGAGCGAGTGTGGCCACAGAGGAGGAACTTAATAAATGTTTGTCGAATTGAATTGTCATATGAGCCTCACATAGGAGAGATTATGTCTATTGCACAGACAGATGCTAGATACAGTGGTAAAGTCCAATGTTCTACCAAAATACAAGGTTTGAAGAGTGTCCCCGCAAAATTCATGTCCACCGGCAACCTCAGATGTGACCTTATTTGGAAACAGTCTTTGCAGATATAATTAGTTAAGATGAGGTCATACTGGATTAGGGTGGGCCACAATCAAAGGACTGATATTCTTCTAAGAAGTGAAAACAAAGACACGTTTCTTTAAGCCCCAGTTTGTGATACTTTGTTATGACAGCCCTAGGGAACACTGAGCATCACTGTGTCCTGCACTAACTTATGGCAATCCATATAGTGTCCACTGTCCTCTATAGGCCATATTTCAGAAATGTTACTCTCCCACAGAGAGATACAAATAAAAGACATTTTATTTCAGATCATCTTTTCCTCAAAGGCTTGTTCATTCAAAATCCGATTCCAATTCCAGCAATGAATTAAAATGTAAGAAAAAGTGAACATATGATAAAGAAATGGTACAAGAACACCCAATAATTAAAAATTACATATCTGAAGAATATTCATTTGGGGAAAGTGCTCAATATACAATGTTAAGTGAAAATGAAAAAGCAAGACACATACTTATTTATGCAATACAATTTTAATTTTAATTTTTTAAAGAGAGCATATAAAAATGAGATGTTTGAAGAAAATAATACTGTGTTATCTCTGGGAGATAAACGTAAAGGCACCTTATAGCTTGTTCTTTCTGTACTTATTTATTTATTTTCTACACTATCTACAATGAATGAGTTATTTCTAGAACTAGAAAAATGCTACTTACAAAGGGGAAAATGAATACAAGAGAACTAAATGGGTAGAGAGAAAACTATTGTCTTAAAATAAATCTTAATACTTACTCATTCAAGAAGCAGAGGACACTTTGCAAGTGATTAAAATGAAAAATTTGATATGTCTTAGACAGGAATTAGATACCAAATAATTTTATATGAGAACCTGGGAATTGAAATTCGGCAATAATATATCAAATCATACCAGCCTCAGAGTTTTGCTTTCACTCTACTGATCTTTCTGCTATTGATGACACCTTTTGGATACTTGGATGGTACTTTTTTAAAAAGAAAAATCATATTGGGAAATAAAATATAATGAAACCAATCCAGACATAGCATAGTGCGAAAAAAAATGTTTTAACAAATTTTACTAAGAACACACACATTAAGAGGTTCTGGAATGGAGACTTTCATTTTTATGCTGTATTTTTGTATTGCTTGAAATTTTAAGAAAAATACATTAATTTGTCCAATTTTTAAAATTAAAAAGTTTAAATAAAGGAAAGAAAAAAGAGATAAGCAAAAAGAAAATAAAGTCTCTTTGTATTAGATCTGACTACCTGTTAATAAAAGAACCAATACATTTCTAAAACATTTAATTCACTATGTGAGCATGACAGCCTTTTTCTTAACAATTAAATAATCCAGAAACTCTTATTTCAACACATATGAACAAATATTTACAATAGTCCCATTTTTTATTATAGATTTTTATTTAATGTACATTTTTATACAAAAGTCCTGGTAAAAATTCAATTTTAAATATTCAGGAGCTATATAAATAAAAAAAAAGTACTGCTATGAAATAATTGTATTCTCCAAAAACACACTAAATTTTAAGTCATAAAATAGCAAAACACTCTTAAATAAAAGCCTTTTTAAAAAAAGAGTAGTTATGAAGCAGTAAAAGAAACTACTTAAAGATGTTTCTACAGAATACAGTTTCAAATCTTTGAGTTAAGAGTATACTTGAAGGTATACTTTAAGTATACCGTTAATGGAATTTTATTTTGCTCTCCTGTCTGTTTTTATATACGTTTGAATATTCTCATAGTTAAAAAACGCTTTTAAATTAGGCACTTCACAGGTTAATGCTTCCTGTTATCACCAGTAGACAGTGGATGATTGCCATAATTATATATTACTCATTAGTATTTCACTATTGGTATATATTTTATACACAATCATAATGACTCCATTTCTTGAAACCAACTACGATATAATACAATATGCTTCGTAATCATTATTTCACTTAACAGCCTTATAAGGTTAGTGGTTTTAATATACCCATTTTATAGATGAGGAAACAGCAACTCTGAAAAGTTAAGCAACTTGCTTGAGATTACAAACTTAGTAAGTGGGAAATTAGGACTTTAAACATATATGTATTTGACTCTGAAGTCTATGTTCATTTCTACACTATTCTGCTTCATATAAGGCATGGCCTTATTGGTCTTCAAATTCACTACCATTACTTTGAAACTTACACTCTTTCACTGACAATCATCATCTAGATTTAGTCATCTATCCTCTATGACCATCACTTGTACTCTGATCTGACCACTATACATTATATGTATTGAAACATCACTATGTACCCCATGAATATATGCAATTATTATTTGTCAATTTTAAAAAATGTAAACACAGAATCACTTTGTAGAAGACACAGTAAATGAATAGCATTACCAAGGTGAATACTAAATACAGTTTAAGAACATTTTTTAGATTTATTCATTTAATAAATATTTGAGTTGAAATCCAAGACACTGCAGGTATAGAGGTGAGAGTATTCCTTCTCTTTGGAAGCTTACAGTGTAAGAGCGAGGCAGACTTAAAAAAGAATTACTCTGTTTGTGGCCCAAGCTACCATGGGACCATGAGAAGTTTGCTTTGGAAGTCAGACAGGTATCACAGGACATGGAGAGTTGAATTAAGACCCCCAGGATGAATAAAATAATCATGAAGCATTTTTTAGGTCAATATTAACAATATCCAATTCTTACTAAACATTCGATCCTGTATATTTTTGGAAATAGTGTGGTGATTCCTTTAGAAATTAAACATGAAATTACCATATACTTCAGGAAGTACACTTCTAGGTATATTCACAGAGAAATTGAAAGCAGAGACTAGAACAAATTTGTACACCCATGTTCATAGCAATATTATTCACAATAGCCAAAAGGTGGAAATAACCCCAGTGTCCATCCACAGGTGAATGGATAGACAAAATGTGGTATATACATGTAATTGAACATTATTCAGCCTTAAAAAGGAAGGAAATTCTGATTCTTGTTACAGCATGGATAAATTTTAAAGACTAATTATACTAAGTGAAATAAGTCAGCCACAAAAGGACAAATATTGATTCCACTTATACGAGGTACTTAGAGTAGTCAAATACGATTCCATTTATACGAGGTACTTAGAGTAGTCAAATTCATAGAGACAGAAAGTAGATTTGTGGTTGCAAAGGAAGGGAAAATCATACTATTTCAGAATATTTATATTATAGAAACTTCTTAAAATAGGTGCTACAAAGGGAGTGGGAGTTAGTGTTTAATGGATACAGAGTTTCATTTGTAGAAGATAAAAAAGTTCTGGAGATGGTTGGTGGTGATACTTAAGCAACAATGTGAAAGTTCTTAATGCCACAGACTGTACACTGAAAATGGTTAAAATGGTAAATTTTGTTATGAATTTTTTACCACAATAAAAAGCCTGTATTTTTTTTCTAAAACATGAACTTACACTCATTTTTTTATATATTTAAATGACCCTCAGTAAAAAATAGTATTCTAGGGGGTGAAAGGGACTGACAACTCAATTTGGAGTAGATCAATCAGAAAAACAATTAATGTATCAACAACTATTCACTGAAGACCTTCTGGATTGATGGGCTTCTAATTACTACCTTGAATGCTCAAGATGCTCACTTGGATAAAAAAATGCAATATGAAAAACTGTCATTTCTTTCCCAAAAGTTAGAATTTGCCAAGATGAATGGTTTCTCAGTTATTTGAAATAAAACAAGGTCAAAATTCATTTCCAAATGGAAAATGGTGCATTTTTCATTGTTTATGGCTTAAAAATAGCTAACAAAAGTGTCACCTTTGGATTAATTACAAGGGATAAAAATTTATGCTCTGGAAAGTAATACTTTCAAAAAGTCTTAGGTGACCAAAAGCAGTGTGTAATAATCAAAAAATTTAATCATAACTGATATATTAAAGTATTTATGATAGCAATCAGAGCTCACTCAGTTCAAACAAGTTCAGCAACCACAGAACACAAAGAAAAGAATGGGAGAGAACAAGTTTTGAAATTCTAAAACAAAGCAAATCTTTGAGTCATTTGTATAATTTAAGGTTCCAGTTACTACAGGTTTTACTGTCTGCTCATACTTTTCTATTCACAATGGCGTAAACAAAATTATTTTTCAATTATAATAGAAGTTGACTCTACTTACTCCTGATGGAAATATCTGAATAAGATTTCCAGCTATGTCTAGGATTCTTAGTTTTTTAAGTTCACAAATTTCCTGTGTCAGAAAACAAAAGAAAGAGAAAGATATTTTAAAATCTAATATTTAAAATCATTAGTGTTTTTTTAAGATCGAACTTGATGAAGGTGACCATCTTTTCTAATTGCCTACTCAATTCGTTAGCATATCTTTTCCAAGGAGATCCCTATGTCTTAGGTTGCCAGACATCTTTGAGTTCTGCATTTCCTCTGACCACTGCAGGGCAACATAACATGGTAGCTATGAGTTAGAGTACGTCTATATTCAAATCTCACCTCTGGCAGTTACTAACTGTAACTACAGGCAAATTTCTTAATTTTTTGTACTTAAATTTCCCCATATCATTCCATTTGTAAACATAAATGTTAATAGAAGCCCCAACTTCATATGGTTGTTGAATGGATTAAATGAGTCACTAATCCGAAAATGCTTACTAAAGGACCTAATATGTGCACTCAATAGATATTTTCTATATTAATATAGAAAGAATCTTTTAGAAACAAAAAACAGACGTAATCCTGGAATATTGTCTTTTGACAATTCCACCAGGATTTATTAAGCATCTACCTCTTGCTCAGCACTGTGCTACCACAACCCTTTCCTTATAAAGGAAATAAAATCTGTCACTGTCTCTACCTACATGCCCAATGTGACTGCATTACCATAGTAATTACATAGCTGTTATGGTGCATCTGGATTCTGGTATTTCTACTAGCAAGCAAAGAATAAGTACTTTTCAAAACCAGAAACATCAAAAACATTTCAAAAATTGAAAGCAATAGCTTTCAATAGTTAGGTATAACTTACTAAATGGTCCCAACCACTTGTAGAGGTATTTCTGAAATGTCACTCATATTTTGATGGCCAAACCTCTCCATAGGGAGATGATATGTCTCTTTAGTCATGGCTACTGTCTTCCTCTTCAGTCTTATCACATTATCATAGGTTGCATTCTCTGGAAACAGATGCTGAGATGGAATTTGAGGGACTAGATGTTTGTTAGGGATCCACTCTGTAAGACACAGGGTCGGGAAGCAGGATTGGGCAGATGGGAAGTTGAGGTGTGATCTAGACTCAATAGAACCTTGTTCAAATGAGTGGGGAGCTCTAGAGTGGATATTGCCCATCCAAGTTGTTCCCCATCAGGCAGAAATGGCCAGCCTTCCTTGCTCAGTCACAGGATGTGGGATGCTCTAGAAAAGCGTGACCTTTTCCTAGAGATCAAGAAAAGAGCTCTCTGCAGCAAATGCAGACTCTGAAAGAGCTGACAACTGGAGGCTGTCTGCCATCACCACTCCCTACAGCTAGGCAGCAAGTCCTTGAAGAGGAATCTGCTGTTTACCACACATGTGGTCCTCTTCTTAAGTCTTATGTAGTCTTCCATCACCATCACATGCTCCTTAGTATTGTATTAGCCACAGAGATGTTCAGACTCCCAATTCGTTCTCTCAGTATCCACATGTTAAGATATAAGGGCTTCCCACCCTACTTGCAAACACTTGGTAGCATTCTTTCTGTTGCTGTTGGCTCTTTCTTTTTCACGTGTTTGTTATTGCTGCCCTGACTGCTGCTGTTATGGCTGTTGATATTTTTGTTATGGTCTTTTTTTCCTCTTTGCATCTGTACATCCCCCACAGGTCTTTAATGAAGGATTAAAAATTTACAAATAAGCCATAACAAAGTTATTGCTGAGAATGGTAAGTGTTATGAAGGGTTAAGGATACAGATTTATGGGGAAAACAATAGGACATTTGGTATCAGAAGGTCAGAAAATGCTTCCTGGAAAAAAATGAAATTCAAGCTGAGATTCTTTGAGATCTTTGGAGCATACAGTGGTCCATTAAGAAGAAACAGTTATTTGGGATAGAGTATAAGTCTGGTGTGATGGTTAATTTTAGGTGGCTATTTGACTAGATAAAGGAAATAGCTAGAGAACTGGCCACACATTACTTCTGAGTGTGTCTGAGGGTGTTTCCAGAGGAGACCGGTATGTGAGTCAGTGGACTGAATGGGGAAGATCTGCACTCAAAGTGTCTGGGCACCGTCCAACGGGGTGGAGACCTTGACAGAAAAAATAAACGGCAGAGGAAAAGTGATTTCCTCCCTCTCTCCTGGGGCTAGGACACTATTCTTCTCCTGCCCTTGGACATCAGAGCTCCAGGCTCTCCAGCCTTTGGACTCCAGGACTTAAACCAGTGCTCACACTCCTCCCCACCCACCCCCTACCACCCACCACCCAGGTTCTCAGGCCTTTGGCCTCCAACTGAGAATTACACCATCGGCTTCCCTAGTTCTTGGGCTTTCAGACTTGGCCTGAGCCACACTACCAGCACCCCAGCATCTCCAGCTTGCAGACAGCCTGTTGTGGGACTTCTTAGTGTCCATAATCACTTGTGCAAATTCCCCTCGTAATCCCTTCTTGTATAGCCATTGATCGATGTAAATGTCTTATTGGTTATGTCTCTCTGGAGAACACTGACTAATATATTCAGCATGGCTAAATTACAAAGTGAGGAAGGAGGAGGTCAGGTTATGAAGGACCTTTTATGAATGCCATGTATATTAATTAATTATGGATGCCATGTGTGTCAGTTCAGATTCTTTAGGTTGCACATGAACAGAAACTCAACTCAAATTAACAAATAGGTAAATTGACTGAGGTAACATGGAAATTAACAAAAAATGTTGACACTGTATATGGCTGGTTCCAGGTGCTCTGTAAGGTCATCATCTCTTTCTTTTGTGAAAGCATCATTAAAGTTAGTCTCTCCCAAAGAGTGGCAAGATAGACACCAGCACATACGGACTTACATTCTTCCACGTTAGCGATCCCAGCACAAAGAGTAATACATTTATTTCCTTCAGTCCAGCAAAGTTCCATCTCATTGGCCTAGCTTAAGTCATATGCCTATCTTCAAACAAACTGCTATGTCCAGTGTGATGGAATATTCTAACTGGCCAGGCCTGGCCTGACCAGTGGGTCGGTCACATCAGCACTAGGCAAACCTTATAGATTAGGGAAGGGGAGATTTCACAACATCAAATCATGATACTATTGTGAGAAACAGCAGAAATGAATGCTAGGTAGACAAAAAACAACAGATGTCTGCTATGCTGTGTTGAAGAGTTTAGATTTTATATAAAGCAACCATATATTTAATGTCAACTATATACCAGGCACTGAGTTAGAGGCTAGCATTCACTACAACTGAAAAAAATATACGAATTGCAATTTAAAAAAATTTTAAACAATTTTCATTAGTCAAACACACCCACAGTGTATTTTGTGAGATATTAATAGATATTAAATGTAAAAAGAGTTTTCAGTTAAATTTAGGAAACGCTCTGTTAACAAAGTTAAGCAGCTTTACTGCAGGACTTCTCAGTACTTTCCATATGCTAATGTATTTTGTGAACTTCCAAGAGGGGATTATAGCACCTTAGTCAGTTTGGGCTGCTATAAAAAGTACTGCAGACAGACTGATTTACAAACAACAGAAATGTATTTCTCACAGTTCTGGAGACTGGAAGACCAGGGTGGCAGCATAGTCAGGTTCTGGTGAGAGCCCTCTTCCAGGTGGCAGGGTGCTGACTTCTTATTGTGTCCTCACGTGGCAGAAAGAAAGCTAGAAATCTCTCTGGGATATCTTTTATAAGGGCACTAATCCCACTCACCAGGGCTCCACCATCATGATTTCATTACCTCCCCAAAGGCCCAGCTCCTAATATCATCACACTGGGAGTTAGGATGATAGTAGGAGGTAAAGCCGTTACTAACAACAAATTGTTGGAGGGCACAAACATTCAGTCCATAATGACATCTTTTACCACATATTTTCTCAGAGGAATATAAAGGACTTGTGTTCTTTGGAGAGTACTTTGGGAAATGGTGCATTAGGCCATATGTTGATCACTCTTATTTTAGCTCCTAATTACCTACCCTTGTTTATGATATCTGAAATTCTTTGCTGGTGTTTTCAAACACTGCCGCCATTATGACCAGCCCACAAATCTAGCTACCTTATTTCTACAGCAGCAAGAAGTAGAAGTTTACATTTCAGTAGTGTGATTCAAAGGTATACTCTGAATTATCATTTTTCTAATACCCAGTTTCACCTGTGGAATTACAGTTTCATGAAGACCAGTTCTTAAAATTAAATAGAACCCTTCTCTATAAAAATTAAAGTGTTTCATATAATGTCTCTTTTAATTCTTCTACTTACCAATACACATACTCAAATCCAAAGAGATTAGCCTTCCATGACCTCAACTACCATAAAAGTGTAAAAGTTCTGACTGAAGAACACATTGTATCAGTCCCAGGTTCATGTTTTTCTCAATGGGTTATTTGTCTATACTCTACACCACATTAGAGAAATGAATGAAGTGCATGACCTACTAGGAGTGGGATATAAAATATAAACACAAAATGCACATTCATACACTCATGCAGACATACACATAATTTATAATGTGCTAGCAAATGGTTCATAATTTGTTCTTTATCAAAACAAATGAGCATTTTCCATAATGCCTCATAATTTATAATGCAGACCAAAAATAATAATGATAGATTCAATCATATTAAATGTCTAAGGATATAAATGATCATAGGTATTATTTACATGAAAGTTCAGGATAGAACTGATTAGCATTTACATTTTTAAAACCTTAAACTTCTTGGGACTTATAAAATTATAATAAGAGTAATGATTTGCAGGAGAGAACTTTAAGTCAGACAGACATGGGTTTGGGCGCCTTTCCTGTCCTTTATAAACTGTGTCCAACTTATACAACCTCTCCACTGCTTTTTCTAATATAGGGATAATAAGATGACACAGAGTTGTTATGAACAATAAATGACACAGTGCTTCATTGATGATGATGCTATTGCTGCTGTTATTGCTTTTGCCTCAAATAAAGGAGTTATACTTTTAATAGATTTATTCTGTAATTTCAAGATATTTTGTTTTTAGAAATTAGGATAAGGAACTTAAGAATAAAATTTTGAAATATACTGATTTATAGCCTCCCACATTCGCATAGTTTCACAGGGCATGTTATGGTATATACAGATTTTTTTTTTGAAGTCTCATTCTGTCACCTAGTCTGGAGTGCAGTGGTACAACCATAGTTCACTACAACCCCGAATTTCTGGACTTAAGGGATCCTCCTGCCTCACCTCTCAAGTAGCTAGAACCGCAAGTGCCCACCAGCATGCCCAATTAATTTTTTTTTTTAATTTTTATAGAGACAGAGTCTCACTATGCCCAGGCTGGTTTCAAACTCCTGACATCAAGTGATCCTCCTGACTCAATCTCCCAAAGTGCTGAGATTATAGGCATGAGCCACTGCACCACGTCAGAATTTTAAAGCAAATATCCTCTTGAGAGAAAAAAATGAAACTATAGAGATTTTCCATTTATATGTCTACTCTATTCATTTGCTACTTTTCATTCCTCAATTTCCTATACAACATGCATTATATATCAAATTCATTATAATTTGCATAAGGAAGGAAGGTAAATTCATTGACAGGTTCCTAATAGGAAAGTATTCTCAAACTGGGAAATTTAAGGAGAGTTTAATAAAGGGTACTATTTATAAAGGTTTAGCCAGGTTTAGCGAATGAGGTTCCCTAAACCAAGAAAAGTGGTTTCCTAGACCCACAAAGTTCCCAAAAGCTAGCAGCAGGGAATTCTTTATATCACTGTAGGCCTAAAGAAACAAAGGGAAATTCATAAGAGGATCACCTGACATTAGCTGTGGCCTTCCAGAAAGGCACACAGCCAACCCACGGCACCGTGCCAGAGAAGCACCATGGGAATGCCAGGGGGTACTCACTACCCTCCTGCCCTTTCACTTCCTCCTAGTGCCTCCCATTGGCCATATCTAAGAGGAAGTCAGAGGACAGAGGAGCTCACTGATGCCCGTACAGTTCAGACTCTCCAGCACAGAGCAGGAGGGAGAAGGATGGAGAATGGATATGGAGGGAAAATGGAAGAACAGAATGAACTTGTATTTTGTCCTGCATAGAGAGTTTCCAGACAGAATATATAATGTTCACTTAAATTTAATCTTAGACAAACAATGAATAATTTTTGTATATGTATATCTTACATAATACTTGGGAACTACTCATACCAAAAAAATTATTCATTGTTTATCTGAAATTAAAATTTTAGTGAGCACTCCACATTTTTATTTACTAAATGTGGAAGCCCTAGCTATGTGAAATAATCCAAATTAGAACCTCTGTCATAGGGATTGGGGAATTGACTGCATCTAATCTGCATCTAATCTGAGGGAATTGATGAGGAATTGACTGCATCTAATCTGAGGGAAGGCAAGCAATGGCTGTATTCAGATAACCAGACCTAATCTAAAACCACTTCCCACCATGTTGAGTTCTCCTCCCCCAAGAAAAAATTGTGACCCCAGGTTTTGCTTACCTCTGGCAAAGTTTCAATGTTGTTACGGGCCAGAAAAAGCTTCTGGAGCTTCTTTAAGGACCCAATCTCTCCAGGTATGCAAATCAGCTTATTGTAGTTAAGATGAAGTTCGGAAAGATTTTTAAGGAAACAAAGTTCTCTAGGAATGCTGGCTAGCTGGTTATGATTTATACTCAAATACATAAGACATTTTAATCTAAAAAAAAAAGTATATGAATGAAACTCACAAGAATAACGAAGTCCATTGTATAGGCATGACTTATCAGAAGTGAGGTATCTATTCATTTTTTGTAACTTACCTGAACCTTACTTCAATCAAGTGTTTACAACTACTGTAAATCATTTGAGCATAAAAAGTTTTTGCTGAAATTTAATTTTTAAACATATTTAATAGTCAGGTGGTTTATGTTCAAAATATGTTATATAGCCAAAACCTGGATTTTAAACAAAGAAAATTCTATTTTTCATTCTTTATACACATTGGCCATGAGGAAGCTAAGGGACAGAGAAGGATATAGACATCCATACACATACGTACACATGGATACAGATAGATATAGATATAAGTATAGGGAGATACAGATACAGATGCATCCAGTATCAAATAGTACTGTTTAATTGCCATGGAAGTTGCAAAGATGGATCAGCCAAAACTTCTGCTCTTTTGGATGCCATGGTTCAGAAAGAAATGCCATAAAGTGCCAACAGAAAATGTCATTGGATAGGGAGGAAAAGATTAAGGAAATTTGAGTCTGTAATTACAGATATGGCACCTGAGGTAAATCACAAGTTATTTGAAAGAACTGACATTTTGAATTTGGCCTTGAATAACAGAACTTGTACAACAGGGCAACCCGAGGGAATAGTAAGCTAGGAAAATGTTATGAATAAAGAAGCAGAAGGGAATTAACACTACTAAGCATCAACTGCATACCTACCTATGCATTAGTCATCAGCATAACCATGAGGTTGGAATTATTATCCTTATTTTATTTTATTTCTTTATTTATTTGAGACAGAGTCTCTGTTGCCCTGAGTGCTGTGGTATCAGGCTAGCTCAAACTCCTGGGCTCGAGCGATCCTCCTGCTTCAGCCTCCTGAGTACCTGGGACTACAGGTGCACACCACCACGCCTGGCTAATTTTTCTATGTTTAGTAGAGACGGGGTCTCGCTCTTGCTCAGGCTGGTCTCGAATTCCTGACCTCAAGTGATCCTCCCACCTCGGCCTCCCAGAGTGGTAGTATTATAAGCAGGCGTGAGCCACTGTGCCTAGCCATTACCCTTATTTTAGAAATGAGAAAAATAAAAGATCAGAGGTAGCTAATAGCTTGCCCAAATTACCTGTCTAGTAGGTCAAAATTCACATGCAGATGTGTCTAATTGCAAAGCTAAGAGTGCAGATATATAATGACCTCAAGGTTGAAGTGTGTTAAGATTGAAGTAATAACTGAATGGGGGTTGAAATTTTTAGGCAGTTGAAAATGGGAGACTGGAAGGCAGAGGAGCTATCAGTGCTAGTGAAGGGAATTTAGGGTAAGACTCTATTGACACAATAGTAGAAGCCACATGAACAGAGAAGACTGACAGGAAGGACAACAGAAGAAAAAGGGCAGGGGCAGAGAGAGGAAGCCAGTGGAAAGATTATTGAGAGGTATGAACACCTGACCATTAAAAATTAAAAACACCCAGAGAAGTCATGAGCAGAGAAATAGAAAAAGAACCAGGGTAACAAGGAATTTCTAAAGATGTGGGAGAAGAATATTTCAAAATTAAAGAAATGGTCAAAAGTTTAAATGTTAAAGAGAGGTCATTCAAATTAAACAAAACTAGCAGAGTTAAAAGCAGAGTCACAAACTACAAAGTCAATATTTTAAAAATTTATTGTATCTCTATATTGCAGCCACAAACAATTGAAAAATAAAACTTGATGCCAATTTTTCCAGTATTGATCTATAGATTCAGTGAGATCCAAATGAAAATCTTAACACTTTCTTCTGTATAAAAAATTGACAAATCATTTTAAAATTTATATGGAAATTTGAAGGACCTAGAATAGCTAAAACAATTACAAAGAAGAACAAAGCCAAGGGATTCACATTACTTGATCTCAAAGTTTACAATACAGCTACAGTAATCAAGATAGTGTGGTATTGAGAAATGATAGGGCTATGGTCTGAAGGCAGACACAAAAACATATATATATGGGTGTGTGTGTGTGTGTATATATATATATACTGTATGATTCTATTTGTTTAGTTCTAGGACAGGTAAAACTAATTTGTAAAGATCAAAATCAGAGTATTGGTTGCCTATGAGAGGTAAGAATTCACTGGAAGTGTGCATGAGGAAATTTCTGGGCTGAAGGAGATGTTCTATATACTATCGGTGTGTGTATATTTGTCAAAACTCATTGAATTGTGCACATGAGTTTTATGTAATTTTTATTCAGTAGAGATAAAAGGCCATTAGATTTGGCTACCTAAAGGACATTAGTGACCTTTGGAAAAGATGCACAGTAGAATGGAGAGGGCGGAAAAGCATTTACAAGGGGTTAGGCAGGAAACAAAAGCAATAGACAGACAGCACTTTAGAGAGAAACAGGAAGCAAGAGAAAAAGGGCAGAAGTAGACCAACAGACATAAAGAGGCTAAAAAGAAAGGAATTGAAGGAGCTCAACTTTCTCAGTAAAATAGTGAGTAAAGTCATTTGCAGAGAGTATAGAGGGTCAAAGGAGGACAACTCAGTATTTATAAGAGTGAAAATGTGTGAGGTCCTGTAGAGAAGGGGATGGGGAATTTTCTTCATTAATCATTGTTATCATCATTACTTTAATTGACTCAACTCTGGATTACTATATTATAGGAGTTGGCTTTTCATTTTTTGTTACTTCAAGGCATTAAACCAACGTCAGAGCCTATTGTTCTTTTGTCCATCATTCATTTGGGCGAGTAAAGAGGAAGAGGAGAAACGAGTATCTGCCATTGCTTCTGTTTCCACAAGGCAGGGAGGACTTCTACTTTTTGAAAGGAAAACCACAAGAGATGCACTGGCAGCTTGTTTCTGTCCTCTGTCCTCCCCAGGAGGTTGAAGAAAAGCATCACGGATGGGCGAATGTGGAGAAAGAACTCAGCCTGTCTGCTTAGTCCCTTCCTCTGTCCCTCTCTTTCTTTCAGAGAGATTCTGTCCCCTGGGGCCCACATTCTCCTTGTCTTCCTCCAGTTGTGCAGCTCTGCCCATGACAGAGTGGCTTAGTGGTAAAACCCCACCTGTCCACTTTTGACTCCACATCCATGAACCAATACTTTACAGTTTAGGCAAGCTAAAAAACAAAACAAAACTCCTCTCTCCTCCTCCTGAGTTCTGAACAAATTGAGAAATAAGACGTGGGATTCAGAAATCAAACTTAAGCAGAGAGCTGACATAACCACTCTCAGACTCCCTGCTAGACCTCCTCCAAATTAAATATACCACCCTTGCAGCCTTCCCCGCTGAAGCGGCTGCTTCATTCACGGCAAGGCAAGAGGAGGATGTGAAGCCACGCACTCTCAACGCTTCTCCCACATTCACCAAGAAGATAATTTTATCTCTGGGGACAAAAGGACTGATTGAGGGGGACAGAAAGAAGCTAGAATAAAAATAACAACCAATCATAATATTATAAAAACTAACATCCATTGAGCACTTAATTTAACCTTACTACCTTTTATGTCCCAGGCTGAACCCTAAATACTCTTCATGGATTAAGTATTATCATCAACCTCATTTTGCATATGAAGGCATTAAGGTATAGGAAGGTGAAGAAACTTTCCCGGGCCAGAAAATGGAATTTTGCTTAGGGAGATGACCAGTCACTTACATCTGGGGCACAGTCACAATACAGACAACCAGAATTTTAATATTAATAACTATAAAACAGCATGGATCTATGTACTTTGCAATCCTGCTTTTTTCAGTGAAAGCTTTCATTTAACTTTCTAACATATTACCTCAGATTTATATGATTCTTTGAACATTATACTTTGTACTCCAAACAGAGCTGAAGTTACTAAATTGTGAAATCATAATATGTTACAGCATCGAAGTTCATCTACTCAAAATTCTTCCTTTAAAACTGAGATTCAAGATTGTTAAATGACTTGCTCAAAGTCACAAGATTCGTTGCACAAAGATATGGTATGAACCTCATTCACCAGATCTTCCAAGGTATTTTTTTATTATATCATCATCAGTACATTTATCAACAGATCAGCTGAATAAGTAAAACAGTAAGCAGACAACTATTGGCATTTTCATTGCCGTAAATATTTCTCTTCTACAGAAACTACATCATTTCCATTTTTTTCTGACTTCAAATATTACTTTCCCTGTAAAAATCTATTTGGGAAAAATAATACCTTGGCTAAAGGTATAGACTAGTGAATTGGTATAGACTTTAGGTGGGGCAGAAAGCCCTGTGTTGAGGACTGTTCATAGTTTTTTATGCCCTGTTAAAACTCTGGATGTTCTTACTCAGTAATACATCTGTTTCTGTACAACAGGCAATAAAGAGAGTCTCCAAAGTAAACCTGAGCAGAGTTCTCTCTCCATCTGTTAGAGGAAAAGCCCAAGAGGGCATTTTGCCTACAGAAGGACAAGGCCCTCAGCTGGCTCCAGAAAGGCACCGTAATGGCAGCCTATCTGTGCAGATGTGCAGGTTAAGGGAAAACAGCATTTTTTTTTAATGTCAATAAAATGTGGGGTTTTGTTTTAGGAAAATGACATCGTAGTTCTCAATCCCTTGCTTTTATATTACCTTTTCCATCAAGCTCAAAAGACATTTTATAATTCTCATGTGAAATAAAATTTAATGTCTCCAGTTCTGTAGCTGAACAAACTCCAAGAACTCCAGAGTTGGGAAATCAATAAGACCGCCAACTTTAGAACTTTATGTTTCAAACCCCTATGTTGACACTTAGACTACCTAGTCATGCTGTGTCTCATTTCTCTGAAGTGTTTAAGGAATCATCTGCTTAAAATTAGTGGCTTGCCCAGTCCCTCAGATCCCTTTTGCTATATACAAATCCCACCAGGACTTGATGCCAGGCACAACGCTTTCCGATGACTCGGATGGAGACTGGGGGAGGCATGATATTTTAGCCAAGTCTCACTATAAACAAAATTACCTGCTGACTTCTGGAGGAAGCCACGTAAGCTGATTTTTGTTCAGATTAAGCAGGATCAACTTTTGTAAGCCATCTGTTAGAAAATAATTTGAGTCACTTTAGCCACCTGTTAGATAATTTTTAGTCACTTTTCTATACACCTTTGTTTTTTTCTGATGTCTGGCCTTGGCCAAGAGTCATTTGGTTGCTGGTAACAGATACCTTCTTAAACTAGGTCAAGCAAAAAGAGAGAATTTTTTTTCCCCAGGCTCCAGAACTATGAGAAAAAAGAGGGAATTTATCACATAGTTAAAAAGGTCAGTCATGGTGCCTGAGGATAGAGGGTACAACCAGGCTCACCACAAACTGGAACCAGAAACTAAGAGGCACACAAAACCCAAGAACCCAAAGTACCCAAGTACTCTCTGGGTATCTTTGTAGAATATATAGTTTAGTTTCTCATTACAGTTTCTCTCAGTTTTGTATTTATGTCTTCTCACTACTCCCCCATTCTTTCTCTTTTTAACATATTTGCTCTATTTTTCTATGTATCATAACCATCGCACAATTCCTGAGTTTGAATGTTCACAGGCCGCAGAGAGAGTTCTCAAACTCAAATGCCTACAGGCATCATGAACTCTCCTGATTTGAAAATTTGGGCATTTAATTCAAAGTTTTTAAAAGGCTGGAAAAACATAACCAACCTGTTTATGAACCAGATTCAGCCCATAAGCCACCAGCTCGCGACCTCTGTCTCAGGTCATGTGATTATCTCATACCTATTAACTGTTTTAGACTGTATCACAATCCCAAAGAAAGAAAAAATATGACAACTCAGCTTGGGACCCATGTATAGCCCTGTCAGTTTGCTCTGGTCAGGGGCAGGGGCATGTAATACTATATGGCTGTACAAATCCATGCTGGTCAGCATTCAACTCCTCAATATCAAACTGCTTCTGCTCTTGGATAATCAGGACCTGACATAAAACGTTATTTATGCCAATCACATGTGATTTTCAAAGTGCAAAAATCAAAAAATATAGGAATTAAAGACATTTAAGTGCATTGTGTACAGATTTTATATACTCATATAAATATATCTGTAGATACAGATACAGATATAAATCTAAATATAAGCATAGAGATACACATACCTAAACTGCTATCTCAAATTTAAGGGCAACATGAGGGAAAAAATTCCTTTAGAGCCTTAAAGTAGCATAAATTAGGATGCTCAATATTGTTTATAGGCATCAGGTTATGCTTAATTTGCTCCCCTCAGTACAGGCCATGAAATATTTTTGTCTATTTGTTTACACGGCTTTAATTTTTTTTGTGTGAAAACTGTTCTCTTCCTCAGTAAATTGTAACTGGACTCTGAACCTATGGCTTTGTATTAATGTATATAATGTGAATAAGTATCAATAATTGTTTCTTATAGCTATTATTTTGAGAAAGAGTATTTTTCCAAGATACATGATCTAAGATTTTAAAGTACCTTTAAAGAGATGGTACTGGAGTCTGTTTGTGCTATTTGCCAACTATAATCCCTAATTTAATGCTGTATATGATAATGTCCTTCTTAAATTCTGCTTGAAGATGACAATAATAATACATAGCACTCATGCCTCAAAAGCCCACATAAATTTATACATTCTAAAATATATCTCTACTTTTACCACTGGAAACCAACACATGAAGTGGTAAAGTACCTTACATTAGTTAATAAAGCTATAAAAATCATCTGGTTCTCTTTATCCTGCATCTGTTCTTAAACCCACTCTACCTGGATTGAACAAGAAGAGTGTCATACTGAATGACAAAATTATTAGTTTACAGAAATACAAGAAAAGAATGCTACTTATTGGATTTCATATCTTCTCTTTAAAATTCTCCCCAAATTTATTTAAATTTACCATCTTGATCAAAGATTGTGACAATATCTGAGACAGAATAAAAAGTGAAAAGCAAAAGGAGAGCTATGGAGAGCTTTCCTTGATTTGATTTTCAAAAACAATTCTCTCTGGCTCAAAAAAGGGGCCCTAGATTCAAGAGTCTGATTATACATTGATTCTGCAAAGGGGAAAATAATTAACACTAATGCTTACTTATTTTTTTTAGGTCTACATATAAATAAATATATGATACAACAATTGGAAAAAAGGGTTGCCTTCAAAATTGCTTAATTTCAAAAGTAGGATGTAAATACCTCTAACAAAAAAAGATTAAAACATGTAAAATTCTTTTCCATTTCAGTCCCCTCCCCCCCTTTTTTTTTGAGGCAGGGTCTTGTTTTGTTGCCCAAACTAGAGTGCAGTGGTGTCATCATAGCTCACTGTAACCTCAAATTCCTGGACTTAAGTTATCCTCCTGTTTCAGCCTCCCTAGAGCTAAACTATATGAGTGTGCCACCACACTGGGCTAATTTTTTATTATCATTATTTTTTTATAGAGACAGAGTCTCACTATGTTGCCCAGGCTGACCTCAAACTCCTGGCCTCAAGCTATCCTCTTGTGTTGGCCTCCCAAAGTGCTGGGATTATAGGTGTGAGCCACCGAGCCTGGCCAAGGAATACAGTAGATTAATAAATATCTTTTTTTTTGTTTGTTTGTTAGAGATGGGATCTCCCTCTGTCACCCAGGTTGGAGTGCAGTAGTGCAATCATAGCTCACTACAGCCTTGAGCTCCTGGGCTCAAGCAATCCTCCCACCTTAGCTTCCCACCTACAGGCATGCACCACCATGTCAGTCCCATATTATTAAATACAAGGAATTAAATTTGACACGATAATGTTGCTCTTCTTTGACTAACTTACCACATGCTCCAGGTGCAAATCTACAGACCCTGTTTCCAAATAAATGGAGCTTCTTCAGGGTTGTAAGATATTTCATCTCCTCTGGAACTTCTTCTAAAAGGTTGTTACCCAGATTTAGTGCTGTCAACTGCAAACACATAGAGATTTAATCCATTCATACATTATCTACCTTCAAATGAGAAAAATAAGTAATTTAAGCTACTTTGCTCAGATCTATGTAACTTAAGAAAACTTCAAGATAATCTTAAACAATTATTTCACTTACACCTAAAATTATCTTTATAAATAAAGTTCGTTTGAGCTTCATGCTCACTTAATGTTAATTAAAGCACAATTTAATCTTTAATTAGAGCACTTAACTTCATTAAAATTGTATTACAAACTATTCCAAAGGTATTTAAAAAAACAACTAATGATCCATTCATAACTCACTTGAGCAACACAAAAGTATCCTAACATTGTGACCCATAGAACCAAACCACTAAAAACTCAGCAAAGGGACTAGTTTCCTGAAATCAGAAACAGAGCCAAAGATCTGAGGCCCTCCTAGCATACTACTCCCAAATGAGCTATCTCATTTAGGCTGATAAGACTACTCTATCATGTGGATATGGGCAGGGGGTGGGGGAATTAAGTTGGATGTCACTCTGTGTGGTCACAAAGTTTACAAAGGCAACTATGGAAATGGTCTAAGTAGGGAAGAAAAGATTTCATACTTGTCCTACAAATGACAGATTGGTCAGATGTAGGAAGAACTATACACATAAGGAGTTAGAAAGTTCATCCTTGATGTTGAAATCCAATAAATCAGTGATACAGGATTGTTCTCTAAAACATGGTAATTTTCTTTGATATGAAATTTAATTGTAATTTCCAAGATACGGAGAGTCTTTTCTTTCACCTTCAAACATATTTTGTAATTCAAATTTAATTACCAACTGCATACTTTAGAATTTTAATATTAAGTGTAAAAGAAAAGGAATCACGGGACTTTTAACAAACTAAAGAATTTATATAAGACAAGAAAAATAATTAAAGAGAAAACTTAGGCAATTTACAATTTCTATTTAAATGTCACCTAGTGCTTGTTCTAGATGTATGACGATGATTTAAACTAATATAAAGAAGTAGATATAGATACATTTACAATAAAATTTCTTATCCTATGAATTCATGGTAAACGTTTTATTTCCATATATGCTTTTGTTTGAGAATTACCATTACCCTATTTTAAAAAAGTAAATACATCTACCTTCTTGGAGGCCTTATTCTATTGTAAAGATGAACTTAAAATACATTCCTGTAGCTATTTGAATGAAAAGACTTAATCCAGAGGCTGTGACCGTATTAGTGTCCTATCACTGCTGTAACAAATTACCACAAACTTTGTGGCTTAAAAGAACAGAAATTTGGTCGGGCGCGGTGGCTCACGCCTGTAATCCTAGCACTCTGGGAGGCCGAGGTGGGCGGATTGCTCAAGGTCAGGAGTTCGAAACCAACCTGAGCAAGAGCAAGACCCCATCTCTACTATAAATAGAAAGAAATTAATTGGCCAACTAAGAATATATAGAAAAAATTAGCTGGGCATGGTGGCTCATGCCTGTAGTCCCAGCTACTTGGGAGGCTGAGGCAGTAGAATTGCTTGAGCCCAGGAGTTTGAGGTTGCTGTGAGATAGGCTGACGCCACGGCACTCACTCTAGCCTGGGCAGCTGAGTGAGACTCTGTCTCAAAAAAAAAAAAAAAAAACAAAACAAATTTATCTTATAATTCTGGAGATCAGAAATCATAAATGGATCTTACTGACCTAAAATCAAGGTATTGGTAGCACTGTGCTCCTTTCTGGAAACTCCAGGGGATGATCTGTTTTCTCGCCTTTTTCAGCTTTCAGAGCCTGCCTGCGTTTCTTGGCTTATAGTACAGCTTTCATCTTTAAAGCCAGCAATGGCTAGTTGAGTCTTTCTCAAATCACATCACACTGATGCTAACTTTTCCACATTTAAACACCCTCATAATTACACTGGGTCCACCTGAATATTCTAGGGTCATCTCCCCATTTCCAGGTCAGTTGACTATCAACCTTAATTCCTCTTTGCCACATAACCTCACATATTCACAGGATGTGGGCATCTTTGGGGGTCCATCCATTATTTGCCTACCACAGTGACTATTTGAAGTCTCATTTCACAAAAGGAGGTAGATTTCAGTTTTTGGTCTAAATTTAGTGAACAGTACATAGCAGTCAACCAGTGCTGAGAGCCCAGAACAAACTCTGTGAGGACTGGTAAGATATGCAAGAGCGTCAGGTATTGTGAAATGTCCCAGATTTTACCCAACTTGCAAGCTGACAAGGGAACATGCCACAGTTTCAAGAATATTGGTAGAAAATACAAGATCCATGGGAAAGAAACAAAAGACAGTTTATTAATTAAACTAATAGCAGTGTCCAGAATATCACTATTTTTTCACAGGCGATACAAAGAAAGCAAAGAGATACTGAGATGTGAAGTGGATTTTATTACAGAAGAGGAATTGTGAGCTTGGGGACCCTGAATCTTTTATAATGGGCAGTAAGCATGCCTGCCCTTTGCTCCACAGGGAGACACTGTCTCTAACTTTCAAGGATGTATGCTATATAAACATCCTTGAAAAGTCATTCCAGAACAAAGGCGGCCAGTGCCTCTGCTTACGAGATGTGCGAAAGTGTGAGAGACTCATGGTGAACTGTCTCCCAAAAAAGAGATGGCAGCATATATTTTTAAAGTAAATAGGTAAAATTAAGCAAGAAACAGCTTGTGATTCCCACATTATTAATGCTTTTCCATGTATTTCTGAGGGCACAGAATGTATAGTGTTCATTTTGCATATTACTGTAAATTCTCATCTATGAGTTAGATATATTTTTGTCTTTGTGCTTTATAGAATCTAAGGATATGGCCCACATACATGAACATAACACAGTAACTTAATTTCATAGTATGTCAAAGGGAAATCACAGGATATAATCAAGCTTGACTATAAAGTGGGGTGGGTTTTGGTTTTCGTTTGGTTTGGGGTTTTTGTGAGTTTTTTTGATGCTTAGAAATACATCCATAAATAAATAATAAAAAAATGCTATCTAATCTTCCCATACTCTAAGTGAGCACATAACCATCTTTAAGGAAGCAGGAGGGTCACCATTCATTCCCTAAAAACATTCATTGTTTGGATAAGACATGTGACGTCTTTGTCTTCAAAGCACTTATACAGTAACAGTAAGAAAAGAATGAATGACTAATCAGATTAATAATAAAAATAACACACAGTAATTAATGCTCTACAGATAATTGAAAGAGTGAAGAGTATAGTGACTGGTTGATCAGGGGAGCCTGTCTTAGAAGCTGATATTTAAGCCGAGATCCAAGTGACAATAAGGACGAAGAAATAGCCAAAAAAAAAGAGCCCAAAGTAAGAACATTCTTGGTGTGTCTTGAGAGATGGCTGACATGGCTAAGCTAGTGGGTAGAGGGACACTCAGCAAAAGTGAGGTTGGACATGTATACTTGGGCCAAATTATGCACGGCTTTGTAAACCAGGGTAGGGGTTGGGGTTTTACTTTAAGTGCAATGAGAAATGCACCTAATGCCTGTAGGGTTTTAGGCAGAAGTGTAACATTATTTGACATGAGTTTCAGCAGGATCACCCTGGCAGCTGTGTAAGTTAGAGTCTGCAGGGAGAGCAAGAGGCGAGCACAGAGAGCACGGAGGCATTGCTGCAGTGGTCCGGGTGAGAGGCTACAGCATGGGCTAGGAAGGTGGTCGTGGAGGTGGACAGAGAGGTGAATGGGTTGGCGGTATGCTTTGGATAAAGAGCCAAAAGTTTGTGAGATGTAGGAGAAATAGAAGAATGATAGATAACTCTTAGCTTTGGAACTTGAGTACCTGAGATGGGGAAAACTGAAACAAGGGCAGATTTGGAGGAGGGATAAGGAATCAAGAGTTTTGTTTTATCCATGTTAAAATTAAGATGTCTTTTAGATCTTTAAATGGACATGCCAATGCAGTTATGCATGCAATTCTAGGGTTCTCTGAAGTAGTCAAGACCACAGGAAAAATTCGTGGGCCTTCAATAAGTAAAAGGCATCATGTGGGATTGTAAGAAATTGCCAAGGATGAGAGTGTAGGGAGAGGACTGAGCCTAGAAGAGGAAGAGATTGAGAAGGAGTGGCCGGGAAAGGAGAAGGGAAGGACAGGACACCTAAAGCTTCTGGCAAAAAGGCCTTTAGGCCTTTTACTGAGCCACTACTCAATCATCAGCTACTGTGAATTTTTCCTGTTGAGGACTTTGACCTCCATTCTTCTCAGAATTTCCCTTGACTGCAAAGAGGAGCTTACCTGGACGTGCACGGGAGGTTATGCCTCTGCTTCCTCCTCCCAGACAGCCTCTAGCCCATGACAGATGCAGGGATATAACAGCCCAGTTGCCCTGCCCCTGTGGTGCAAGGTAGGTTCAGGAGCTCTGATGGGATACAGCTGAGGCTCAATTTCTCCTGAAACCAAGTCTTTGCCTTGGGTCTTTCCCTGCCCTGGCCAGATTCCCTTACTCCCTTACAGGTTTCTCCTGAGAGCCCTGAGAGCACAAAAATCTGTTTCAGGATTTCCAAGAAATATAGTGTAACAGAATCCAAGGGGAAAGAAAAGGAAAAGTATTTTAAGAAGGAAGATGTGGGTCAAATCCCAGGGGAAGGTTAAGTAAAATTAAAGCATAGAAATAACCACTGGATTTAGCAACAGGAAAGTCATTAGTGACCTTGAAAATAGGGGTGAAGAGTTGGGGAGGAAAGTCTGATTGAAGTGGGCTGTGGGGAAAATGTGAGAAAGCAAAGACAACGACTAACGGACGATTCTTGCAAGAGCTTTTGCTATGAAGGGAAACTAGAAAATAAGGAAGAAGCTGGAGATTTTTTTCCCTTAAGATAAAAGATAGTATATTTATACTCTGATGAAAATGATCCCACAGAAAATCAGAAACTAATGGTATAAATACAGGGATACTTGCAGAATCAAAATCCTTTAGACGAGAGGAGAGAGGATCCAAAGTGCAAGTGGAGACTGGCCCTAGCGAAGAGCAAGAGCTTCATTAAGGGTAGTGGGAAGGAAGGTAGAGAAGGTGAGTGAAGGTCAGGTCAGTGGATTGATTTGGTGATGGAAGGATAAGGGTCCTGATAGCATCTGTTTTCTTAGTGAAATATGAAACAGTCATCTGCTGGGTGGAGGAGATTAAGAGGTGTGAGAAAAGAGAAAAAGATCACTTTGAAAAGCAATCTAGGGGAATGCAGTAGAGTGGCTGACAGCCACAGGTGGTTATCTGATCCAACCTAGCTCCCAAGAAGATGTCGTAAAATGAATAGGTGACCCAGGAAAAGACACTTTATCTGGATGATGCAGTAACCACATGGGTCCTTTGGCTACAAAAGGATACCATGTGAAATTCTGAGCTCTACACCCAAGAATGTGGCCTGTGGAAGATTGAAAGGGTTCACCTAAATACCTCAAATTGAAAAGAATTTCAAAGTCAAAACTAAGATGAAGTGAAAGGAGCTGAAATTATTCTTCATAGAACAGAATAACCAAAGGAAGATTCACTGCTAGCCTTTAAATTCATAAAGGTCTTTTAAAGACCAGGTAGTAGTAGTAATACTCTGTTGCTATGGCAAATATGTCAGAGCTTCAGCAAAGATCACTTAAATTATACAGAAAGGTCCAGAGACATTGTAGCAAGGACTGAGAAGTACCTCAAAAGCCAACCTAGATGTTTCATTAATTCAATTATTTTTTATTTATCAATTATATTTTTTGTATGTCATATTATATCGATATGCTTGTATTTTTATTCTCTATACCACAGAAATGACAGTGAACAAGGCACACAAGATCCCTCTCTATATTGCTTACCTGTTGGGAAGTGAGACAGACAATTAATAAGTAAATAAATAAGCAATTTGTGAGTGGTTAGTGCTAAATATGAAAGAAAGAAAACAGGATAATGGGATGAAAATTATATTGGGTCATTAGAGAAGCTCTCTCTGAGGAGCTGGCACTTGATGTAAAATATCTGGGATACCTTGTTGTTCCACATGGTGTTTTACCAACAAAGAGTTGCAGAAATGGGAGGCACCCAGAAAGGCATATGCAGTGTTTCATTAGCAACAGCCTCTATGGTTACAGGTAGTTCCTGAAGGAGGGTTTTAGTCCTATAACAAATAACTACATGGTAAGGTTTAAAACTTGCGTCTTTTCAATAATTATCTATAGAATGAAGTTCTATTGGTATTTTCAGAGTGTAACTGTCTGTCCCTTAGAAACTGTCATGTTGCCTTAGATTGAAAGACACCATTGCCACTAACTGATTTCTTACAGATCCATGACCCAGGGAATTACAGCATCTTACAATGAGAAGGAAATTTTATAAGGCACCTATAGTCTAACAGGCAGACTGTAGGTGAGCAATTACACACCTTCCTCATGATAACACCCAGTAAATTGGGTAGTGCTTTTATCTTGGTAAAAGTTCTATCTATCTATGTATCTATCTAGTTTTTTTATGTTTAGTCTCTCTGAAACTTCTACACAATTCTTCTAACAGCAATCATAAATATTTGTATTCCCTTTCCACTCTCCCACATAACAATCTTTCAAATTTTTGGGGATTGCTATCATTTTTCCTCTGAATTTGCTCCATTGTCCCCTTAACCATTTCCCTGAGGGCATAATTTCCAGACCCCTGACCATCCCAGCTACTCTCTAATTTTTGTGAGGACTCCGCTCTGCACGCATGGAGCCTGGGGTGAGGCAGGAAATGAGATCTCATAGCACAGATGCTTGTGGGACCACTGGGTCTCCCTCAAGCAAATGACTACACTCCTATTAATCCAGCCTAACATGGCATGCACTCTTTCAGCAACAGGGCACATTATTGATGCATAATTAATTTTGTCTGTGGCCAAGAAAAAAAACCCTAAGTTCACTGTCAAGCAGATATCCCACATCCTGGACTTGTGCAATTGAATTCTTTTCTTAACCTAAATGTAGGAATTTACATTTATCCCTGTAAAAAAAAAAAATTGTATCCTGTTGGTTTTGGCTCTTAAGATATCTCCAGTGGATCACTCTAAGTTCAAAGTCTCAAACTGGACAATGTCCATGGACACATTAGATCTGTTTGTCCTGTCCTCACGTCGGTTAATAAACCCTCCATTCTCATAATCCTATGGTGACCAAACACTGGAGCTAATGAGAACTTCTTTCTCTCTCTCCATCTAAATTCAATCTGTCACTTAGTTCTCGTCTCAGAATTCTTTTTAGATACACTCCATTGCAATAACCCTAGCACTACTACACTTCACTGCCTGCCTATAGTATTACACAGCTAAAGAATGCAAAGAATGGGATGTATTATCACTTAAATACCCTTAATCCAATCCTACTAGATTATATCTGAACAGCTGCACAAATGGTCAGTCCAGAAGGAATTTCCCTACCCAAAACATCCTAAACGTTTCCAACCTCTATGTAGCCTTTTCTGTATCTCTGTAAACTTGCCCCAAATAGTGTCTTTCTGTCCTAACTCTTCATAAATTTGATTTGATTTCTTTGATTATATCGACCCACTCATACCTCAAAGTCATAACCTATCTGTGGCCTGCCTTAAAATAGATGTATGTTTCCTCTTACATCTTGGATATAAGATAAGAATCTCAATGTCCATTGATGCCTTTGGATTATCTAGAATGTAGGTTCAACGTATAGGAATCATTTTCTATGTAGGAGAAAAGAAGGTAAGAAATTTAAGAAGAAAAAATACTGAATAATTTATTAACAACAATACCAATGGCTAACATTTAAATAGAATTTAATATGTTCCAAACACTATGCCAAGCAATCTTGAACATTGCCTAATGTGGACCTCACAATAATCCTGATTTTATAGAAAAGAGATTTGAGGTGCAGGCTATATTTATGTTGAAATGACATAGCTTTACTCTATGGCTCATACTCCTAACTTCTACCCTACACTGTCTTCAGTAATATGCTGCCTACTTTTAAAAAGAATTCACTGTTGCTCAGAATGATCATACATATGTATATGATAGAATTATATGTATGCATATACACATACATGTTCACACACAATGGAATTACACACAACACATGGAATTCTCACGTTAAATATTCTTGTCCTATTGATGTACACACTTTTGGTCAGTTTTCTGCAGCAGACAAAGCACAGGCTTTGCAGACCATCTGCTATACAACATACTAGATATGTGCTCTCAGGCAAGTCACTCAAATTCCTAAGCCTCCCTTTCTTTTTTACAATGGGGATACTAGCGTTTACTTCTTAGGGCTGCCTTAAGATTAAAGGCATTTTAATAAAGTGTCTGCCAAATAGCAGATATGAAAATGTTAAATGCTAACTATAATCTTTTAGGCCCAGGGAAGACTGTGGAGCAAAATGTTAGACATACATGGCACTAGAAACACAGTAGGTATGTAATATGTATGTTAATACTTCTATCAGTTTTCAAATTTTGAGCCTCCTTGTTTTCTTAATGATTTCTAACTCATTTTTTAAAAAGATTACTAAATCCTCAGCCACATTTTTTATGAGGTGTGGGACATTAAATTTTTAAGTTACAAACCTAAATTTAATAGGTTTAAATTTAATAGGTTACAAACAATGATTAAATTACAAGCATATATTCATTTCCCAGTTCATGGTGAAGAACCACATGTCAGGTTTAGCTGCAGGAGCAATACCCGTACATATGCAATAGGATTAGAAGGCTCTCCATGTTCAGGGTCAACCATGGGCACAGGAACCTGAAGCAGCCTCACTGGCAGTGCCAAAGCACAACTCCACGGTCAGCTTTGTTTCACCCTTAGAACTCTCTAACCATAGTTTGGGGCACAGTTACTAACAGCAATCCTATTTTTCCCTCCTGTAATATTTGACTGCACTTAGAAAATCACTTTGTTTTACAAATTCCAAAAGAGGAATATCTGATGGAAACTCAGAGACTGATATATCTTCCCAGACGTTTGGGCAGAAATTTAAGAAACATTTTTAGACTGAAATAGTTTAAAGAACCATTCCTGCACACGTCAGAATTTATACAGCAATGAATTCCATTCACTGAATTAAGCCTAAACTCATAGCTTGAAATCTGGATATGACTAAAAAATACAGTTTAAAAAAATAATATTGGTTTCAACAGAACTTTTGAATACACAATCCTGATATGACAACAATCCACTAAAGATAGTTACTGGCTGGACCACCATTATTGACTATACATGAGGCACCAGTTCACCACAGTTTCTTCCTGGTCCCCTTTTCTCTCATCTATGTTACCTGTGGGCAACATGTGAGTTTTCAGCATCTTGGTGAAATAGATGTCTCACAAAAGAAAATCTCATCCTGTTATTTAATAAATTTCACCACCCATTACTTCAAACTATTTCTCGTAACTTCTTTTTTTGTATCTGTGTGCATGTGTGTGGTGAGAAAACTTAGCAAATTTCAAGCATACAGTATAATATTAACCATAGTCACATTATTGCACATTAGATCTCCCAACTGTATCTATCTTCCATAACTAAAACTTTGTACCTTTTGACAACATCTCCCCTTCTCTCTCTCCTTTCAAATCCCTGTAACTACCACCCTACTCTCTGCTTCTATGAGTTTGACATTTTTAGATTACACATATAGGTAATATCACATAGTATTTGTCTTTCTACATCTGGTTTATTTCACTTAGCATAATGTCTTCCAGGTTCATCCATGTTGTTGCAAATGACAGAATTTTCTTCTTTTCTAAGGCTAAATGATATTCCACTGTATATGCCGTCAAGCATTGCTTAATGATGGGGATTCTGAAAAATGAATTGCTAGGCAATTTTGTCATTGTGCAAACATCCTAGAATACACTTACGCAAACCTAAATGGTATAGTCTACCACATGCCTAGGCTATATGGCATGGCCCATCGCTCCTAGGCTACAAACCTATGCAGTATGTTACTGTACTGAATACTGTAAGCAGCTATAACACAATGGTAAATATTTGTGTGTTTAAACATCTAAATATAGAAAAGGTACAGTAAAAATAGAGTTGTTATAGCCTCATAGGACCGCCATCTAATATGTGTTTCATCGTTGACTGAAATAGTTGTTATACATCACATAATTGTATATACATATATATGGTATATGTCTATAAATACACATAGACCACATTTTCTTAATACATTCAACCATGGATGAACATTTTGGTTATTTCTGTATCATAGCTATTGTGAATAATGCTGCAATGAACATGGGGAGAGAACATAGGAGTAACTCTTTGACATACTGATTTTATTTCCTTTGGATTTTACCAAGAAGTGGGATTGCTGGATAGTACTATTTTTAATTTTTTTTGAGGAACTTCCACTACTGTTTCTCATAATGACTATGCCAATTTACATTCCAACCTAAAACATACAAGTTTCCCTTTCCTCCTCATCCTCGCCAATGCTTGCTTTCCCTCCCACCCCCTTCTGTAAAAATCAGGTCTCACTTTGCTTCCCAGGCTTGTCTCAAACTCCTGGCCTCCCAAACAAAGTGCTGGAATTATAGGTGTAAACCACCATGTTGGGCCTCAGATTTTTTTTTTTTTTTTTTTTTTTTGTGGAGACAGGGTCTTGCTCTGTCACCCAGGCTGGAGTGCAGTGGCATGATCATAGCTCTTTGCAGCCTTCAATTTCTGGGCTCAAGCACCCTTCCCATCGCTGTCTCCTGAGTATCTGGGACTACGTGAGCATGCCACCATGCCCAGCTAATTCTTCTTACTTTTTCTGAAGAGAAGGGGATCTCACTATGTTGCCCAGGCTGGTCTTGAACTCCTGGTCTCAAATGATTCTCTTGTCTCAGCCTCCCAAAGTGTTGGGATTACAGACATGAGCCACCAGGCCCAGCCCTGCACGTGTTATTTTTTGTCTTTCTGGTAACAGTCATTCTAACAAATGTAAAGTAATACCTCATTTTGGTTTAGATTTGCATTTCCCTGATGATTAGTGAAGTTGAGTGCCTTTTCATATACCTGTTGGACATTTGCATGTCTTTTTTTTAATAAAGAAGGCCCTTTACTCATTTTTCAATCAGGTTATTTGGGGTATTGCTATTGAGTTATATGAGTTCCTTATATATTTGATATTTACCACTTACCATATATTAATATATGGTTTGAAAATATTTTCTCCCATTCTATATATAGTATGCCTTTTAACTCTGTTGATTGTTTCCTTTTCTGTGCAGAAGTTTTTAGTTTGATGTAATCTTATTTGTCCATTTTTACTTTTGTTCCCTTGGGCTTTGGTGTCATGTCCAAAAAATCATTTCCCAGATCAATGTCAAGAATATTTTTCCCTATATTTCCTCCCAGTAGTTTTATAGTTTCAGGTCTTACATTTAAATCTTCAATCCATTTTGATTTGATTTTTGCATACTATGTGAAATAAGGGTCCAATTTAATTTCTTCCCCTGTGGATATCCAGTTTTCCCAACAACATTTATTGAAGACACTATTCTTTCCCCATTATGTGTTCTTGGCCCTTTTGTCCAAGATCAGTTGACCATAGATGTGTAGATTTATTTCTGTGCTCTCTATTCTGTCCCATTGGTCAATATGTCTGCTTTTATGCTGAAATCATGCTGTTTTAATTACTGTGGCTTTGTAATATACTTTGAAATCAGGAAGTATCATGCCTCTAGCTTTGAGTTTTGCTCAATATTGCTTAGGCCATTCAGGGTCTTTTGTGGTTTCACATGTATTTTAGAATTTTTTTTTTCTATTTCTGTGAAGAATGCCATTGGGATTTTGATAGGGATTGCCCTGAATCTGTAGGTCACTTCCAGTAATATGTACATTTTTAACAATATTAATTCTTCTAATCCATGAACACAGGATGTCTGTCCATTTACATGTGTCTTTTAAAATTTCCTTCATTAATGTTTTATAACTTTCAGTGCACAAGTCTTTCACCTCTTTGGTTTATTCCTAAGCATTTTATTCTTTTTAAAAACACACACATATATATATAAGCTCAAATGTTCATCTTTATCTGGAAGTCTGTCTTCCTAAAGTAAATCACAGCTTGGTGATACCATTCTGGAATAAACTATTAGATCATTTGCCTATAACATAATAGTTCACATAGTAGCTACTGTGAAGGTTCTGAAGGGATATTAGCCACTATGTGAACTATTAATCTTTAAATTCCTTAAGGAGAGTGAATACTCCCATTCACTATAACCAAATGGTGGATAATATAGTATTAGGCTCTGTAAACTATTTTGTAAAAATAACTGAATCAAATTAATGAGAGAAGAATAACATGGATTTTACATTTTTGAATTATTATGTGTATGGCCAAGGTATGTGAGAGTGGGGAGCATTACGGTTCACTCTGCTAACTTTTAGAAATGCCTCTTTTTAGAAATCTGTGGCATCTTTAAAACCACTATTTAATACAACTGCCAAAGTGCTGCTTCTTAAACCAGCAGTTCCTGAAAGAATTTGTTTATATGAATAACTGCCAATTTCAAAACTATCATTTAATTTTGCAGGAACTTCTTAACACATAAAGTCAGATTTCTCAAAACAATTAGAATTTCATTAGAAACTGAAGGACATTTACAAGGGCCAGCATGGTATATAATCTCTAGATATTTCACGGAGACCCCTACCACCTCTTAGTTCTGGCCCCTTAAAGACCAAGGTTAAGCCCAGTGTCATGGAATTGGCATATCTCACTCACTACATATAGGAAGGGAACTCTACTGGCATTCATAGTGAAAGTATTAACAAGGCATTACCTTTTAACACCCTGTCAGAAGCTTCATAAGGAAAGAATAAATAAGGAAGGACCAGAGTTCCAAATTATCAGAAAAGAGAATTACAACACAAAACTGACCATTAAAATATAAAATCCTAAGTGTTTGGAAGAACTATTACTAAGCATTTGGCAATCTGAATGAGAGTAGGGGTAAAATTTCCTAAGTAACCAGTATGGATAAGGCATTCTACATGAGGTAGCCAATGCTGACCACAACTTCAGGAGCTAGGAATGATGAGGCCCATTTTATAGATGACTCCAGTGAGGCATGGAGGAATTTTATGAGTTGTTCTATATCACCGAGTTGAAAAATGAGGAGAGGGTCAATTGAGTCTCTTCTAGGTGCCTGCCTGCCAGCTAGAGGGAGAAGCTGGAGTTCCAGTAGAGTCCGGGAGGCTTAATGCAGGCCTGGGCTTGGAAGCAGAGGCACAGGAGGAATGAAAGGAGCTTGGGGAGCATGAAATCTCTAGGTGCCTCTGCACCAGGACCAGATACCATGGATACAATAAACCAGGATAATGCATCCCTGTTTTGATAGCCAGGCTTAGAAAATAGGAGGCATTACCTACTTGGTGGAGGAAGAAGAGATTTCCACTGGATGAGATGGGAGAAAGAAAAGGCCCGATGCTGACCAACAGTATAAATTATATCAGATCCTTTCTGTTCTGCTAGGGCTAGAGAGCGAGACCAGAATACCCAAGGAAAAGAGATAGGGGAAGTCTTTGCGTGTGGTCCTCTCTCTCCTGTTCCTCTGCATAACTCTTACCCTTCAGATGTTAGCTCACTTGCTCCTCCTCATGATCACCTTCTCCAACTTCTCTGAGCAGAGACTCTCATAGCACAATCCAATTCTCCTTCACAGCTCTTTTCACAGTTGTAATTTTGTATTTATTTGTATGTTTGATTACCTTTCCCCACTAAACCTGAGAATTGGGACACACTAATGATTTTGTTCCTTTTTATATTGCCACCACCTAGCAGAGTACATGGTCTACGACATAACTAGCTATTAAATATATGAATGAATGAAGGAAGTTGATTGGGTTAGGGGTCATTAAGGACAATAAACATATGAAAAGGAGAGAATAGGGACACAACAACAAATTTGCAAACCACCCAGTTCTGCTTGGAGTTGGCCTTATTTGCTATCAGTTGTTTATGGTCAAATAAAAAGCTTTGGCAGACCATATCTTTGTCCTGGGCAGCTGCACATGTGAGCAGAAGAAGGGGACCATCGCCACGCTGCCATCAGACTTTACGATGCATGGCCACAAAGCTGCACACAATTAGAGATGATGGCTGTTTGTTTCTTTGGGGATTTTAAAATTATGGAGAATTTACCTATGAGGGACCTTTATTCCTACATGATTCCATAATCATGTTTGCTTAAGCTGGACTTTGAAAATCGTTTCCATTGTATTCCACTCAAGTTGACATTCTATGACTTACTAGGTGCCAAGTAATAAGGACAACACAAGGTCTTTGCCCTCAAAACTCATAAAGTGCTACTTTGAAAATTGTTGACATCCCAGCACTTCAACATCCCAGTCACAGGCCAAATGTATTCACTATAAATTATAGGACATTAAACCCATTTTTTTCTTATCATTAGAAGTGACTGGAATTTTGCAAAGCTTCACTAATCAAATTAGCAAAGTAAAAAGAAGAGGTAGGATCTGTGTTCTCTAAAGAACTCCCTCCCTCCTATTTAATCATTATTGCTACTTATACCGTAATGTTAATACTAATCATAACAGCAACTAAAATTTACTGAAAAGTTCCATGTGCCAGCCATGGAATGTTATATATGTTAACATTTAATTTAATCTCCACACATGAAGTCAGGGACCATATTTTGTGCACACCTGTATCCTCAGGAAACGAATGGTAAATATTTGTTAAAAGAATAATGTGTAAAAATGGGAGGTGGGGACAATCCATGTAGTGTTCAAATCCATACAGGCAACTCAGTTTTTGTTTTTAGGAGCTATAAATTGAACACTACACCCTGGTAAATTTCACTCTAAACAAAGAGAACAATTAAACAATAGAGCTGAAAGCAACCTCCAAAGAGAACTCATTTTATAGATGTATATGCTGGTTGGGTGACCTTTGACGAGTAACCTCTTCCTGAACCATAAATGTTATTAACAGTATGAGGGTCATAACTTCCTTACAAGATTACAGAAAATGAATAATGAACTCCTAGCATTGTGCCTGGCTCCCAATAAATGGTTGATGTTATTCCAGTTGATTGCATTTTGTGAGTGCAGAAATTTTGAAGTATGGTTTTTTAAGAACTTAAACAAAATCAAAACTTTTTTAATACTTTGCATTCTGTGGAAGATATGACCCAAAAATCAGTATATTGGGGCAAACTGGACTTCTTATGATGACAAAAGAAAGGCTAGTCCAAAAGACAAGCGCAGGATAGGCAAAACAAAGTGAAGCAAAAGAAGTAGGTGGATGAATAGTTTTAATCACTATTGTTAGAGTATGACCTATAGCAACACAAGAAAGAGTTCAAACTAACTTTTGAAAAGTACATTTGGGAATTTTATAGAAAACTGATAGATAATAATTATGATCATTGAACTCTCACATACATGTTGCCAAATTATAAAGCCCAGGAGGACACTTTGGGGACACATCTGGCCTCTGGCATGTCAGCTGACAGCCACAACATGCCCTGCCCCTTCCACCCGCCTTCCTTTTCTCCTTAGTGCCAATCACTACCTCACATCCTATTTTGCTTATTTGTTTCTTACATCTCTTCTGACTAGAACGTAAACTCTATGAGGGCAGGGATTTCCATCTGTTTCACCCAGTATTTAATCACTAGTTCCCAGTGTCTGAGACACAGATGGTTCTCAACACTTATTTGTAGACTGAATAAATGAAGGCAGAAATTGGGGCCCAAAGAAATTAAGTGCCTAATATTTAGGTGGTAAGTAGCTGAACCAGTTATAGATTTAATCATGGTTATAATTGATAGGATGTAAATACTATAAATCTTATAAAAGTAAGAAATTTAGAGGGAGAAGGCAGATTACAGAGGCTGATACTGTCATCTTACAAAGTGGGGAGTAAGAAGAGACTGTAGTTAATGAAAGAAGAAATAAAAGTGTAATAATATTAAATGATAACCATGGAGAAACTAAACATATTAATACAACTTTATTTGAGTGATGAAGAAGAATTATGTCTAAAATAGACAAATCAAAAAAAGATGAGTTAAAAGTGGTTCCACATGGAGATCAGGATTGAGGGTGAGGGAAAGTAGATAGAAGATAGCTTCCTATTATCATAAACTTTTTGTAGTATTCAATTTTCTTAAAACAATGTACAGTAATGGAAATATAATTCAAGCAGAGGGAGAGAATGGGTTTGTGCAGTTAAGTCTTACATTTCATTTGCACAGAAACTCCTCTGTTCCATTAGAAAAGTCCAAGTTCTTGTACTATAACTACAAGTGCACTCTTTGAAGTTACTGCTGAAGGAGAAATTTGTAAATATTACCTCATTTCTTATAAAGATACAACCACTGATTACAAGTTCAAATAATTTTTTAAACCTAAAACGAAATGATGAAAGGTGAAGGTAAGAAAATAAAGATTTATTTTTTTGGAACTATGATATCAAAATTAGCTACAATCCCTTAGCTGTGTATGGGTTCTTTTAGTGTTGATGACAGTTCAGAAGTGAACAGAAAGAAAATTACAAAGGTAAGATCCCTTGCCCTCTCTCAACCTCAAGATTTTAGAATCTTGAGTTTCACACTGTTAGGCAGAAATGTTTAACACAAGCATCTGGGATTCATTCATGTCAACTGTTGCTCTTTAAGAAGGGTATTCTTTATATAAAATATTAACCTTCTTCTAAAGACTACTTCAGAAGAAATGAACTTCTTTTCTATTCCCTGCCAACACTCCATTTCAAAGTTTCAGCCTCCTCTAGGAAACTGAAAAGGAACCCCCTTTTCCTACATCCTAAATGTCTCTTTACTCCACATGTAAAAGCTTCAGGATGGTCCCTAGGATGAACAGCATCTCCAGGATCCTCAAACCTACTTGCAGATGTGAGCCCCCAAGGGAGATAAGCAGATCCAGGCTTCAAACCCCTTTCCAGATGACAGCCTCCAGAAAGATGAGTGTTGCAGAGACCTAATCCTCTGGTTCCAGATGTGGGCCAAAGAGCACATGAATAAATTGCGACATCTTCTCTCCCTAGCACATGTAACTCCCTAAGCCAGAAAGCCTTCTGATGTCTCTCCAACAACACGCTGCATTGTCTCCAGAGAGCTAAGTCTCCTCACATCAAAGTCTTATCATTCTGTCTGTGACCTCTTTTCTCTCTTCCTATTTTCCATCCTCAATCCAAAAAGATAGGCTGTTCCTCACCTTGGTCAAGCTGCTTATCTCTGGGCACACTTTGGGAATTAGGTTATTCTGAAGGTCTAGAATCTTCAGGCTGGGCAGTCTTTCCAATGCTGAAGGCATCTTTTTCATCTTCTTCCCATTCAAAGTAATAATCTTAGTGTGTTTACCACCAGACAATGCTTTTATTAACAATCTCTCAGCCATGGTCTTGGAAGAGAAGTAGAAAATGAAGAAGGTAACCATTAGGGATTAGAGTTCTTTATTATGCACCTTTAGAACCTCTAATTGCAGAATTGTTGTGTCATGGAAACAAAAACATTCTGAGATCACAATATTGAAAGTGTGAGGTACTAAATGATTTTCTATGTAAAAGACAGGGAGAGGAAACAGCTGGTCCAGGTTTGGAGAAGGAAATGTACAAGATAAGCCTATGATATCTTATGCCAGAGACATGGAATTTATCAAAGACTAATGAAATCACATCAAAAGGACACAGAAGCCAACTTCTAGGAGCTCCCAATAGTCTAAGATGGAAAATATTGAAGACCAGAAAAAATAATCCAGAATGGACTGAAACACAACACATATCACAATCTAAGAGTTCATAATGGCATTTTTTTTTTTAAAAAAGGAACTTATTAATCACACTGGGAGCTGCTAGGGCACCAACTCAATCTCAAAATTGATAAAGGGAAAAAAATCAAGCATTTACTCTGCTCTTTCAATACAAATGCATGTCAGTCTAACCTAATAGTTAATAAAGTTCTTACTCACAGAGGGATTGAAGTTAATAAATGAGGGAGAAAAACAGCTTTGGGAAAATCACTATTTTTGCAAATTCCAATAAAATAATGAATCCATGCAAAAGTCATAATTGGATGCTAAAAGTATTAGATGAAAGGTTGATGACAAACTTTATAAGCAAGTGATTGGGCTAATAACTTAACCCACTAATCAATTTTAGCATCATTAAAATGGAGACAATCACATGTTATAAGCCTTAGGAAGTGATGCAATAAAAAGTACTTAACACCACCTATGAAACGTTCTGGCCCCCAAATTAAACCTGAATCTAATCATGACTTCAAAATTTAACTATCATTTATAAAAAATAGGAGGACGAGAGAAGTTAAATTTGTCTCAGGGAAGCACTCAGCCAAATCTATAACACAAAAAATTCTACACGGCAAATGACACAAGGTTTCACCAACAAATCAATGCCATTAATAAAAAGGAGGGGAAACTGTTATGTAGTAAACTTAAGACAAATAACCACCAAATGCAATGTCTAGACTGTATTTGCATCCTTACTTGAATAAAAATATCTTGAAGTCAATCAAGGAAACTTGTTCAAGGGCTGGGTATTAGGTGATAGGAAATATTGTTACGTGTGAAAATGGTGTGATGGTAGTTTTTATTTTTAAATGATCTTAACATTTAGAAATGCATACTGAAATTTTCAGGTGAAATATAACGATGTCTTCAGGCTTCTTTAAAATAATCCAGGGGGCAGGGGAAAGTGGGTGGAAGAAAACAGATCAAACAAGATTGAAAAAAATGTTGATAATTATTAATGCTGAATAATAGGTATACAAGGGTCCATTATACTCGTCTTATTATTTTTGTGTATGTTTAAGGAATTCCAAATGAAAGATTAAAACAAAGACAAAAAGGAGAGGAAAGAAGACGAGCTGTAGCCAGAGATATTTGATTATTATCACAACCCTATTTGCACCCAGATATGATGAGGCCTGGAGGCATTTGGGTTGCATATATATATGCCACATTTAGATTGCTGAACTTGAACATTATAACTTGAACTTTATGAAATACAATCTACACTAAAAGCACTCTGGACACAAATCAATCCTTCCTTTGGAATTCAGACTTCATTTGTTTATTCAACTAATATTTATTGAGCACTTACTATATGCCCTACACTTGCAGGTACTGGAAATAGAGGAATGAATGAAAAAAAAACCTGCTCTCAGGGAAATTACATTCTATCATAGTAGGAGAAGAAAGACAATGAAGATGAATAAGCAAATCTAGTATGTTAGATGGTGATCAGTACCAAAGAAAAATAATAAAGCAGGATAAGGGAAATAGGGAGTGTAGGAAGTGAGATGTTTATAAGTTTAAATAGGATGACCAGGGAAGGCTACAGAGAGAATGCTGTTACAGACAAGACCTTTTCCAGCAAAAAGGTAAATCAAGTGCCAGTTATAAAAAAAGAAAAAAAGGATCATTAAATTTATAAAGGTATTATAATGAACATCTCTGTCATCACAACTGTAAAACAAGAGGTGCTGATTAATAGTGACATTCAGTTGCTAAAATGATAAAATAATTTTTCAGCTTCTTAATCACTGCTCTTCCAAACCTATCTTTCAAATGCTTTACTCTGATATTAGTTTACTCTCCTAAGAATAATAAAGCTATTACTATCTAAACAAACTGATAAGGCTTTTTTTTAAATCTCATGATAATTATCATCTCTAAAGTAATAATTGTGTGGCTAGCACACAGCTGACACTGTTCAAACACTGGCAATTTATTAACAGGCCACGACAATCTAACACTGCTTTCTGTTAATTTGCTGAACTTAGAAAACATTCTAGGTTCAAACAAAAATGGTAAACATTCTTGATTCCCTTTTCTCTTTTCCTTCCAATATGTAATCAATCCTGTTAATACCACCTGTTCTAATTATCCATCACTGGGAAACAAATCACCATACAACTTAATTGCTTAAAACAAGATTTATTTGCAAATCTTAATTTGGACAGAGCTTGCCTATGCTTTTCTTGGTGACAGCTGTGGCAGCTCAAGGGCTAGAGCATAATTCATCTAAAGGCTCATTTACCTACATCTGGTGGTAGATGCTGGTTGTTGGCTAAGATCTTAGGCGGATCATCCTATATATGTAGCCTCTTCAGTGTGGCTTGGGCTTCCTCCCAACATGGTGCCTTGGTTCTAAGGGTGAGCATCCCAAGAGAAAGTGGAATGGAAGCTGTATCATTTTCATGACCTTGCTTCAGAAGTCATGCAGCGTCACTTCTGCAACATCCATTTCATTAGAAGCAAGTCACTGAGGCCAGCCCATATTCAAAAGAAGACGAATTAGACTCTGCCTCCTGATGGCAAGTGACCAAAAACTTGTGGACATGTTCTAAAATCTATCACAGCTCACCCCGTGCTCATGAGCTATTTACAGTCCTCTCATATGCACAATAGAGATACTCTTTCCCAAGAACCCTCTTCCCCAAAAGTTTCATTCATTTAGAGCATCAGGTCCAAAGATCTTGTCATCTAAATTAGGTCCAAAAGTGGGTACAGCTCCTCAGGGACAGTTCCTTCAGTTCAGTTTGAGTACAGTTCATTGACTTGATGACCTGTGAACTAAAGAGACAAGTTATCTGTCCCCACATACCTAGAATAGAATAATGGGTGAAACACAGGGCAGGCAATAGTCCCATTCAAAACAAGAGGAAAAATCAGAGAGACAAAGCAGCCACTGGTTCAGAGCAATCCCAAAATCTAACTAGGCACATGTTGTCATTTCCTTGATTAGAACTCAATCCTACTGCCTGGGGTTAGCTCTCAGTTCCCTTCTTTGGGCTCTTGACTCCACTCTTCTGAATTTCCTTCCTTTTCCGTAAAAGGTAACCCATGCTTGCCAAGTAGTTTTCTCAGACTGCTTTCTGTCCATAGAAGTTCAAGTTTCCAAAGGCCTCTTTGTTTTTCTCCTTCCCTTTTTTTTTTTTTTGGCTACAGCTTTATTGGGCTGTAATTCAAATGTACTGATTTAAAGTATACAATTTGGTTGGGCACAGCGACTGACACCTGTAATCTCAGCACTTTAGGAGGTCAAGGCAGGAGGATCATTTGAGGCCAGGAGTTCAAAACCAGCCTGGGCAATATAGCGAAACCCCGTCTCTACAAAAAAATTAGCTGGGTGTGGTGGTGCACACCTGTAGTCCCAGCTACTTAGGAGGCTCAGGCAGGAGGATCACTTGAGCCCAGAAGTTCATGGTTACAGGGAGCTATGATCGTGCCACTGCACTCCAGTCTGGGCGACAGAGTGAGGCCCTGTCTCTTAAATAATAAAAGTATACAATTTAATGGCTTTTAGTATATTCATCAAAAAGTTGTGTATAATCACCACAATCAATTTTAAAACACTTTCATCACCCCAGAAGAAAGCCTGTAGCCTTGAACAATCACTCTCCATTCCTCCCATTGACCCCAACACAAGTGCCCGTCAGTTCTTAAGGGGATTAATAAAATGTGGTGTATGTATACAATGGAGTACTACTCAGCCATAAAAAATGAATTAATACCTTTTGCAACCATCTGGATGGAATTGGAGAACATTCTCCCAAGTGAAGTGTTGCAGGAATGGAAAAACAAATACTGCATGTACTCACTATTAAATTGGAACTAACCGATCAGCACTAATATGCACAGATGGAAGTAAAACACAGCCGAAATCACGCAGGTGGGGGAAGAGAAGGGGATGGGTGAAATTATGCCTAGTGGGTACAAGGTACACTATCTGGGTGATGGGCACACTTAAAACTTTGACTCACGCAGTACAAAAGCAATCCATGTCACCAAAACATTTGTACCCCACTAATATTCTAAAATTAAATATATATATATATATATATCACCAACAGCCTCCTGGAGGGACATTAGGCCCTTGTTAACAGTCTCTTAAAAGCTCTTCTTAATAAACACTCAAGGCCCAGTACCAAAACTCCTACTACATGACTTAGGTATTTTGTTGTAGCAGCAAATTCTGTGTCAAGACTTAATTAAAAATATATATAACAAAAACAATTAGGAATTACATAGAATATTGTATTTATTATAGGAATTTGACCTTATGTAATTGTGGAAGCTGGATAAGCCATCTATGTACAAGCTTTTTTTTTTTTTTTTTTCTTCTCAGTCTTCTGGGCATTGACAGCTGCTGCTTTTGTGCCAGGAGCTGTGCCTGCCCAAGATCCAGAGCAGCTGAAGATCTGGCAGGAATGGGAGAAACTGCAGGCTCAGCTGTGAATTCATTCCATGAGCCAGCAAATCAGCAAGTGTGTATGATATTAATAACTGAAGCTCCTTTATGAATTGCATTGATTTTCCAAGCTCCCTTTTCACCTGTGACTTCCAAATTTTGTGCATAATGTCTCTCTAGCCAGGACTGACCTGAACTATATAGATAAGGGGATCCTGAGATAGAGTCTGGAGCTTAGCTAAGTTGATTCAATACAAATGTACATCACCATCATCCACACCTGTCTGCTTCACTTTGCACTGCTGATTATCATAGGCTATAGTCTCATCACCCCTTACCTGGACTACTCTCTGCTCCCATTATACACTCTGCATTACACCATCACCAGCCATCTTTCTACAGTAAATCTACGCCTGCAACATGCAATTTTGTCATGGTGCTTCCCTGCTTAGAAGTTAAAATCCCAATAATTAAGACTAAAAATTCACCACAGTCTAGCCCCAACTATTTCACATGCCACTTCCTTTAACAAACCCTGTACTCTACCCTTAGACCACTTGCTATTCCTCAACAGCATGAAGTACATTTACCCCTTTGCTCAAGCTGTTCATTTTGCCTATATACGTTTTTTACCGCTCTACCTCGTGTCTCTAATCCTTTGAGGAACCTGATAAAATATTTCCACTGTTGTTTTTCTTGAACCATGACCTGTACAAGCAGAAGTAATTGCCTCAACATCTATGTTTAAAGAGGACTTTATACAAACTCCAGTTTTGCATTTTATACTTTGTATTTTTGTCCTTTTCATATTAGTTTTGAATAGCATTCTGTACCATCATGCTTGGTATAGGGCAGGCATGTAATAAATGTTCATTAAATTAAATTGACAATTTTAGCTGAGGTGTTGTCTAAAAGAGTACCTTATTTAAAGTCTATCAGTGGCATAAAGTCCATACAAGTATAGGAAAAAAGAAAACTTAGGGTCACAGAAGTTAAAAACATCAAGTGACTGCTATTTGGCAGGCATTGTCCAAGATGCATAGTATACAAATAAGACATAGTCATTGCTCTCAAGGAGCTTAGAGTCTAGAAGGAAGTTAGAAATGAAATGAGATAATTCATTTATCAAATATTTACTAAGTACTCATTACATGCCAGGCACCATTATAGCACTGAGGCACTGGGAACACTGTAGTGAATAAGATAGATTATTAGCTCAGATTAGAGCATTGGCTTCTCCCATGAAGCCAACAGTACAATACAATAAGGTAAATGCTAATTTAAATAAGTACAAAACTGACAAAGAGCCTGATCTGTTGGTTCAAGGAAGATTTCCTGCTGTTGAGTCCAGTCATAATGAAGTAAAAGAATTAACCAGTTGCTGAAATAAATGTGAAGTGGAGGGAAAACATTTAAATAAAAGAATCATGAAGAAAAGTTTCAGAGGCATGAAAAACACAGAGCCATGGGGAATATAAACAATTAATTCTAGTGTGTAAGTCTAAAGAAAGGAGTGATGGGAGGTGACACCAGAGGGGTCCATAGGACCAGTCTTTCATGAAAGCCTTCCCTTAAATACCACAGGAAGGAGAGAGGGAGCCACTGGAGTGTTTTGGTGAGACCCAGAATATGTTTTAATCAGGTATGGTAAGACGCACATATGTATAAGTTATTATCATGAAGGAAGAAGTTTATATTCAGATCCCTAGAAACAGGAGGCTCGGCGTGCCATGCAGGGCCACGTGGGAAAGGACCAGGGTCAGTCAGGAGGTAGAAGAGGGCAGTGAGGATAAAGTCCAGGCCAGAGCCTTTACTGGGATTTCCCCGGGAAGGACAAAGCAGGGAAGGGCAAACAGTTTAGGACTGGCTAGTTTGAATAATTCTGGTGGGCCTCAGGCCATAGGGGTTGTCACTAGGTGTCTGGCACCTGGCCTTGGGATAATGAAGGGAAACACCTAAGGTGTATGGGCCAGACAGAGGAGGTGTGGCTCAGGACTGTCAGTTTACATATCAAAGGCATGCCCCTGTCTGTGCCCAACCTTTGCTATCTCCAGTAGGAGCAGTCTCTCCCCAGCCAAAAAGGTTTTTTAAGATGTCAAAGCATCATGATACACAGAACATTTTAAAAATATAAACAGTACAGGAAAGCCATATTCAGACTTGTATTTGTGGCAGTTCACTTGAGTAACACAAATGAAGAAGGTTCAAGGGAGTAAGACTGGAGGCAGGGACAGCAATTATTAGTATGAGGCTTCAGTACTATTCCACCAGAAAAAAGGGACAGAGATGAAATGATAGATTATAACAGGGGGAAGATTGTGACAAACCACAATTTAGGATGTGAAGGGAGAGATGAGAGTCGGGTAATCATTGGCAGGCTACGGCTGTGGCACAGGTCCAGGTTTATTAAGACATTTGAAACCAAAGAAGAAAGATGTAGAAAAAGCGATTGAGTTTGCTCTTTTAAAGTTTTGAGTTTTGACCTGCATCTTAAACACTCTCTCTATGGATGGCCAGCTGAAAATTAAAGGGTTGCTGATCTCTCTGCTGTAAAGATTAGCTTTGTGGAAAGTCAGCATCTCGAGCTTTCCCAGCAACCAGAAATCAATCTATTTGGCAGAAAAATTGAAAAATCACCAGATTTTTGAGGCAGCATCAGTCTGTGAATTCAGCACAGAACTAGGAACCTAAAGCTGAATGTTAATCTAGACACAGTTATTGACTTACTATGTAAACTTAGAAAGTCAGTCGAACTGGCTATACCTATCTCTCTTCTCATCAGTAAAACAACAAGAAATACCAAGCTATTCCACTGAGATTGTGTGGGAAACAGCTAACTCATGATTATAAACTACTTTGGAAGTATAAAGTGCTGTGAGAATGCTAAAATACATAGCATCCTAGGACCTCAAGGACCCTCAAATTAAAACAATCATTAATTTTATTAACACAGGGAAGGCTCGTTCTACTTGTTAACATTCTATAACACGAAAGAACCGGCTAATTCTTACTATCACAGGGACCTTTGTGACAAACTTAAAAATTTTGAAAAGTTGGAAAAATGCATGAAAAACAAGAGTTTGTAAACACAAGCTATGGCAGAAACCAATGCACTATTTGATTTGTTTTGGCAAGCTTATTTTGTGATTAAAACATGATCTGACACTTGGGGTAAAAGTTTCAAACATGGGTAGATACTTCATGTGCCTGTAAACTAATGTAGAAATTCTGTTCTGCAATAAAGAAGGGTATCAGGTTTCCCTTGGTTAGTTTTCTTTTTAAATATGGAAATGGAAGGTTTGATTTAAAGGGCTTTGGGTTCTCAAAGGTCTGCCTTCTGTGGACGGAAAAAATCTAAACTCTGAAATATTTAAAAGAAGTTTATTTTGAGCCAAATTTGAGGACCATGATGACCCAGAGCCACTCCCAAGAAACCTTGAGCAAGTGGACTTGAGGTGGTTAGGTTATAGTTTGGTTTTATATATTTTAGGGAGACAGGGGTTACAGGTAAAGTCATAAATCAATACGTGGGAAGCATACATTGGTTTGACCCAAAAAGGTGGGACATCTCAAAG
>CAUYRT010100482.1:0-11724 GCA_963574885.1 Lepilemur ruficaudatus | reverse complement strand
ATAATGCGGTTTAACCTCCAAACCTTTATGTTGGACAAAGCTAGACACAAAAGAGCTCATACTGTGTGATTCCATTTATATCAGCAGCCCCCAACCTTTTTGGCACCAGGGACCACTTTCATTAAGGACAATTTTTCCATGGACCAGGGGACAAAGGGGATGGTTTTGGGAAGAGCAAGTGCATTACATTTATTGTGCACTTTATTTCTATTATTATTACATTGTAATATATAATGAAATAATTATATTAATACAATTCACTATAGGTTGAAGACCCCTAAAATGACACTCAAAAATAGTCAAAACTACCCTAATGCTGATAAAAGCCAGAATAGTAGATACTTGTGGGGGTGTGGTATTACCTAGGACGGGAAAAGAAATGATTCTGGAGGGGTGGAAATGAATGTTCTTTATATCAGTTTGGATGGCAGGTATGAGATGTGTACATGTACAGAAATTCATCAAGCTGCGTACTTATTATTTGTATATTTTACTGAATGAACATTATAGCTCAAAAAAAAATTACAATCCTTAGGAATGGATAAAACTGTTCATTTTACAGAGGAAGCAACTGAAGCCCACAGAGGTGGGGTGATTTGCTCCGAGTCGATGTTTCAGACCAAGGCTGCCTGATTTCAAAGCTGGAACCAAGTGTTGATAGAATTGTGATTTCCTGGATCAGCCATAGGATGGAGGCAAGGGCCTAGGACCCATCCCTAAGAGGACCCTAGAGAGAACCACAGCCAGTATCAGGGTCACAGTTAATGAGGCTATAGTCCCAACAGAAATATGGCATGTTAAACATAGAAACTGAGGCAGAAATTCCATTATGTGGTTTTCTGCTCTTCGAAGCGCATGTCAGCATGAGCTGGCAGCACCTGCTTACAAGGGGGCCAGCACCAGAGTTCCCCCGACCTCTCCCACTCCTGTGGCACATCCAGCTTGGCAAAGGCAAGCAGCATGACCCAGTGTGGATGCACGTTCTAACTCCACACCCTAAGTCCATGAGAAACAAGACTTGGTGAGAACGAGTAGCAGTACACACAGTCCCAGCACTAGAGAAGCGATGCCAGGGTCCACATTTACTCTAAGAGAACTTTACATCTGGCTTCACTGGTACACACACCTGTGGGATCATTTGTGCCGATTCTTTCCTTAAGATCTTTCCATGGCATGCATGGGTCACTGGCAGTGATACCAAGGCAGCATCATTGCTGCCTGCTGGGATCTCAGCCTCAGCCCTTGGCGGGGACTTGGGCAAATAGGCAGTGACTGCAGGCCTGTGCTTTCCTCTTAAGTTTGCAGGAGAAGGCTGGTACCTTCTTCATAAGTCTCTAAGGAAAATGGCACACAAGTTTACTGATTCAAGAGCAGTTTATCTCTAAGGTTATATTTCCAAGGGAGAAAAAGCAATTGTTACAGTTCTTAAACGAAGGCAAAGGCAGACCTCATTTAGAGGTGATTGCTGCATCCTGGGGACCAACAGCATTTGCTGCCTGCCACTGGTTAACCTCAGGGCACTGGTGCCAATTCAGAAGCCTCTTAGACCTTTCACTCCCCAGGAGGAAATTGCCCACAAACATGAAGAGTCATTACAAAAAAGAGGCTGAGGTGGGGAGTGGATGGGGCATGTGCCTATGAGGAAGCTGGGAAGGAGAGAATTTCACTGACGCCACCGGGATTCCAGCAGATAGCTAGAGGCCTTTTTATTTGCAGTGGCCACATTATGCTCAGAGCCTCCTGGCTGGCGTGTGCTAGATGTGGGAGCCCCGGTCCCTGTTGTCTATTGAGGGATACGGCATATCCTCAGTTACTTATGAGGAGAGCCCAGAGTGAGGAGCGCATATGTTGATACCCAGCCATCGTAGGGGCCCAGCTCCGTGCCGATGGCATTCTCAGTAGGTTACGGGAACAATTAAGTGAAGGGGCTGTCTACAAAGACGGAGGCAGCGATTCTCAACTAAAGGCAATTTTGCCCCCCGAGGAACATTGGCACTCTCTAGAGACATTTTCAGTCACATTTTGGTCACAGCATGGAGAGGGTGCTACTGACACACAGCGAGTAGAGGCCAGGAATGCTTTGAAATATCCTACAAAACACAAGACAACCCCCCACCACAAGAAACCGTTCAGCCCCCAATGCCCGTAGAACTGAAGTTGAGAAATTTGCTGTAGGAGTAGGTAACCACTGTCCGAAACATGAAGAGGCAGGGAGAAAATGATCGCCCCAACTTCTCAATCTCCCAGTCCTCTGATCTCGCGCCTGCACCTCCTGTTGGCTGAACCCCACTGGCAGCCAGAGACTGAGAGCCCAGTCAGCTTCCTTAATGCTGGTCATGGACACCCTTTCAAGGGCAGAGGACCAGACTCAACTCATAGTTTCCAGGGAGCCAGGTCCGCCTCAGACAGCAGGGCAGGTGCTCCGCGGCCCCATGCTGTTCTCTTTTTTGTCTCTGCTTCTGCTGATGCTCTTTTAATGCTTGCTGTCAGAATGAGGGCAGGCCATGGGAGTGGGAACTTTCCCTGGGTTCAGGGAGGAGAAAGTGTGCAGGATGCCAGAAGAGAGCTCTGCGATACTGCCGGAATGTGGATTTCCATACAGTTCAAAAAACTTCTCACCTCCCACCCGGCTTGGATGAGAAAGTAAGAATTAAGGAGCTGCAACATTTTTCTGGCACAATGAACTTTAAAAATGGAATTGCTGTGCAAAGCAATGACTGATCTTTCAGTAAACAGGCTAAGTACAATCGCATTATGGTTATTTCAGCTTTGACATTTCTTTGCATTTAGAATAGCATCAGCAGGGATGTTTGGAGACCAAGTTGTTCTCCCTTCTCAGAGCCCCGTTTCTTCAAGTCAGGGGTCAAAGAACATCAATGGAAGAGACTGTAATATCAGGCGATGCCCTCTGTTCTCCAAGTATCATTCCAGTCTCTTCCTAATTAATTATATACTGCCCCTCCTTTAATAATAGCAGCAACATGCCTTTAGACACTTTTAATAATAGTAGCAATATGCTTTTAGACACCGTGAGGCAGAAACTTAGAATGTATTAAAAATCTATTAAGTGAACTTATTGGGGAAAAAAGGGTGGCATAGAGGCAAGGAAACATAGGTTTGTTGCTCACCAAGTGGGTGCCAGGCACTATACTACGTGCTTTACATAAGTTACCTGTGCTGCTAAAACCAGGAGCTTCCTTCTTCCTTATAGCTATGCTCTCTGGGGTTGCAAAAAGACAGGTGGGTGAAGACACAATCCAGAGTGGCTTGCATATTCTCCAGGGACTGATACAGCTTGGAATCTTTGCACACATTACAGAGCAGGCAGTGTGGCATTAAACATTAAACCCTGCTCAAAGGGTAGAATTTTGCAAAGATTTATTTAGATTTAAGTCGTTCTCCGTACTACAACAATTCTGCCAACCCCTCTGACTTTCTATCCCATCAGCATAATCACCGACAGTTCATAATAAGTGCCGAGGATATTATTAGGACAGTGCAAGGACCGCACAGAAGCATCTGGCCTTTGGCCTCATTTAGGGTGCTTGTCCTCATAGAGTTCACCCGGCAAACTCATGCAGCCTTGATCGGAACCATCCGCTCAGCGTTTGCAAGCTGCCATCTTGGTCAAAGTGCTCCCAGCTCCTTCACACTGAGAATACTGTTCAGGGCCCTGGGGACACCGAGCCCCAAGCTGCCATGCATCACAGGGACCCTGTTTCTGGCCAGCTAGTTTTTTGTTTCAGCTGCAAATTGGCACCAAACAGCAATTTAAGGTAAGTGCATGTGGCTGTGTTGTAGGTGGTGACATCAAGGCAGCTCTCATAAGGAGAGTCGCTCTCAACCAGTAATGATAGCATAGAAAATCCGTGAGGGTGAGCTGAGTTTGAGACAAGCACAATACCCAACTCTAACTGGGACTTCACTGTGCGAATTACTGCCTGGAGTGGGCCTTCTCGCCTACTCCACTTCTTCCCAGGAGCTACGAGATAGATCTCAGCCCCTCCCTTCTGTGCCATATGTGTCCATTTTCCCCTTTATAGGTTTGTCAAGATCAACAGCAACAATTTAACATGTGATTGACTTAACCAAAAGGATCTTTGTATCTGTAATTCCTGAATGGGTTGGCCGTGGGCAAGGCTGGTGGGTCAGGGACGTGGTTGTTCCAGCCTTCCTGACTCTCTTGCCTAGGCATCCTGAGATTGCAGCTGGCCTGTGGGGTTTATTGAGGTAAAGGAAACACAGATGAGGCAGCTAGTTCCAGTTCTTCACTGTGGCAACTCAACCACTTTCTTTGTGTGACTATTTTGTTTTGCTTGTTCGTTTGTTGTTGTTTTTAAAATTTCATGCAACCTAAAGTTGATGCTCAAAACAACCGTTCTCTGCCCTAGCCATCAACTGTCTGGATCCATTCACTCTCCCAATCACCGGTAAACATGGAAAAAGAGTGGTGGGATTGGCTAAGGGTTTGACCTCTGGCAGCAGAGTGGTCTGGGACTGGCTGCCCACAGGTTTCATGAGACGTGGGGTTTTGAGTCCATATTGCTTGTATCAGCAAAGGGATGGGGACTCTAGAGGAATTCTACAACCCTGCGACCTCCCTCTGGCTACGAGACCTCCTGTGATCTGTTGACTCGTTTAGCTGGGTGCAGAGGCTCTCTTTACAGAGAAAAGGGTAGCTGTTTGGTGCATTCAAAATGGAACACTGTTGAGGATTTGTGGGTGTTTGGGGAGCAGAGACTGGCTGCTTGTTATTGCCATATTCCCAGGGTCTTGCACAATAACTGATATACAGCAAGCACTCAGAATACATTCAAATGAATGAATGAATGGATCAATGAATGAGTTCTGGGGTGAACACTCAAAACAAGCCTTTGAGGTCATTGCTCAAGACCACACAGCCTTTCCATGGAAAAGCTGAGCTTCCAACCCTAACTACCCTGTCTCTGCCAGGCAGAGTTGTCTCCTATGTTTACAGCATGCTAGTCTCTCCCAATTGGGAAAAGTGTCCAGCATAGCAGAAGTTCAGGGGAGAGAGACACATATCCCTTCTGTTGTTATACTCCTAGACTTGTGGCTGGTGGTGGTCTGACTCCAGTGGGGAGTAGCTCTTTCTGAATGAAGATGCACCAGGGTATGTGGTTTCCTCGTGCACTTTGCATCTAGCCTCTCCCTGGGCATCAGCAGCTGCCTTTCCTGTCACCTAGTTAAGGATGAATTGATTAAGCAATAATGTTCATTGAACTTCTTTAACTGCAACATGCCATGTGTTTGGCGGCCAACAGCTATGCTTCTGCATCTTCATAGAAACCCACATAGAGGACAGGGCTTATGCTGTGCACACATTCTGGGATAAGAAAAATCTTTGGTTCTAATCTGCTCTTCTAAGTTATGAGACCTTCTGAGAGTTCCTTCGTGTCTCTGAGATTCAATTTTTCACCTATAATAGAGATAGTAAATCAATCAATGAGGCTCAAATAATCAAGTATATGCAAATGCTAGCAATGTAGTGATATTCCTGGTTCCAGAAAAGTGGAATTTGCATGACCAACACCCATGTCCTGCATGATTTTAAAAAAAAACTGCTTAGCTCTCAGCCTTAGCTTTCCCGTCTGTGAATGGGAGGTGTTGATAATCACCATCCTCCTGCCTTGTCTCACAGGCTAACTGTAAGGTCCCAGTGAGATATAAAAGATGAGGAGGAGATAGAAGAATTCAGTTGCAGACTTGGTCACTTTTGCCTTCTGTTGCAGGAAAGGACCATGTGCCTCAAGTAACTTGGGGCTGGTTTGACTGTTGGAGGCCTGTTGCCTTGGGACCCTACTTAGGGAGGGAGGCTGCACATGCAATTGGCCAGGATGGGGGGATATTACCAACAATGTGGCATTTGTGATCTGAGCTGGGCAGGTCACTATCAGAGGAGATAATGTGAACAAGCCCAGGGAGAAATAATTTTAATATAGTCTTCACCACTTAAGAGAGTCACATCACTTCTCTGGGCTTCAGTGTTATCATCTTATCTCCTTCTGGTCTTTGCTTAAATGTCACCCTCTTAGAAAGGCTTTTTTTTATATTAATCAGCTTTATTGTGGTAACAGAAAAATAATGTCATTGGCTTACACAACAAACTTTTTCTTCTTGCTCACATCCCCCATAGGTGGGGGCTCACAGGAGGCTGTGGTTCTCATTCCAGAACCCAGGCGAAAGGACCAGCCCCTGCCTGGGACGTTCTGTTTTCATTTTCATAACAGAAGCAAGAAACAAGAGACTGAGCCAAACACACAAGCGTGTTCCTATTGGATGTGGCATACAACACATCTGCTCATTCTCCATTGGCCAAAGCAAGTCACGTGACACACCTCATGTCTCAGGGGCAGGGAAATCAGTCCAGCCTGCAGGGAAGGACTATAGGGCACGTGGCAGTGTCAGGGATACATCACCACTTTGGAGGGGAGGAAGTCATGGATATTGAGCAATAACACAGCCCAGCACAACTTTTTTGACTGTCCCACTGAAAGCTGCAATTGTCCTACAACACTAGCACCATCTACCCTTAGCTCCATTTTATTTTTTTTCCCTTCTGCTCATCATGTTCTATCCTCATTCTATATAATCTACTCATTTAGTTTCTTAATTGTCTATCTATTTGCATCTGGCTATCCTAGACTGTCAGCTCCATGAGGGCAGGAGGGATGTTTATCTGTGTTGCCATGGCTGTATCCTCAGAGCCTGGGACGGCAGCATGGATACTTCGAATTGATTAGTTAACCGATCTGTTATATGAAGATAAACAATGGATGATGTACCAAGTGCCTCTCTGAACGTTAAATCATTCCTTCCAGGCCCAGAGCATTCTGCACCCATTAGATTTCCTTGTCTCCAGGTGCTCAAGCAGCAATGCCCTAAATTATTGTGAAAGTCACATTAGAGAGCTTGCCTGTCAGTCAGCTCCCACAATCTGGTATGCTGGCAAGAATTCACCTCTCTCCATAGATGAAATATTCAGGTAAGCTATCGGGTCATGGAGCCCTTACTTCAAAACACAAAACTGTCCTGAAAATTTACATAAAAGTCAAATGTCCAGTGTTTGAACAGTTGACTTAGGTTTTCTTTTTTTGGTAGGGAGTGAGGAATTCTGTTTCAAGAAGTCTAAAAAATAATAATAACACACCAATTTGTCTTAAATTTTACATAAAATCTTCAATGCTCTGTTTCTAGCATTCAATGTTGCTCTAATTTTGTTCTTTTCCTTGACACTTGAGCACAAATTTGACCAGCTGAAGTCCGCTGAGCATCCAATTGAGGCTAAAAATGTCCCACTTCCAATGATGCTTCATGATTTCCATCATTGCCTCGGGTTTATGGACCTGCACTTCTCATCACAAGCGCAAGCGCTCCCATCATTCCCTCTTGATGTTCCGTCTTCACAGAATAATAATGACAACATGAAAGATGATTTTAAGTATTCATTCATTCCAACATATTTCCTGAGCACCCACTAAGTGGCTGTCACTCTAGTAGGCAGTTGAGCCCTCTGGTGAGCAGTTAGGACAGCCCCCTCTGCAAGGCCTTCGGAGAGATGGCTGCATCAGTAATATTGGGCGAAGTGATGATGCCACCAGCATTTAACTCGTGGTGGGAAAAATTTGCTATCATGCCGTATTTTTGAAAAATATTTTTAAAATATCTTTTTAATCTGTTGATGCACAAAGCTTAAGTTTTGCAGAGGAAAATGTTTTAAGGATGCCCCTGAATAGCATATAAGAGGCAGAATTGTTCAAAGACGAAGAAACGAAATTCAAGGACTGCCTGTGTGTAACGATGGACTCTTTTCTCTTCTTCTAAGGGCTGTTTCTTTGTCTGAAAGTGCCACAGATATTCTATTAATATTACCTTAGATATAGAGGCTCCAGGATCAAGGAACACTCAGGACTGCTTCTTCTACTACTTTCTGTGATGCTCTTGTTGGCATTTCTATCTACTCTGTTGTCCCAGCCAGAAACCTTGAAATCATTCTAGATTCTGCCATCCATTCACCAAAGAGCTGCTCGGGCCCGTCAGGTGCAGCTGGGAAATGTCTGCTGTATCCACGGCTTCGCCTTCCTTCCCGCTACTGCTGCGTGGTGGAAGGAACTCGGCTCCACCCTGGGCTACTGCAACAGGCAGTGTCCGCTTCAGGTGTCAACCCAGTCCTGGCTGCCTGGTGACTCTGTAAACTCCGATCTGGCCACTTCACCCCTTCCTTGAAATTCTGTGGGTTAGAGATGGAAACTGAGTGTGTCCGGAGAGAGCAAATAAAGAGTGTGTAAAGTGGTAGTGCAGGAGAGAAAGTCAAAGCGTGTGTAAGAGAGAAAATAGAACCGTGTGTGAGAGAAAGAAAAACCGTGGGAGTTTAGTAAAAATGGAAATAAGGGAGAAAGTCAAAGGTTATGACAGAAAGAATGTGTTTGTGGTATGTGTGTGTGTAGAGAGAGAGAGAAAGAGAAAGACAGAAAGGAAAGGATCATTGTGTGAGAGGAAGCAGAAACAGCTGAGAGAGAGGAAAAATGGCCAGTGGGAAGGAAGGTAAAATTGAGTAGGGGGGGAGGTATAAAGTAAAAGTGGGCTGGGTGTGGTGGCTCACACCTGTAATCCTAGCACTTTGGGAGGTCGAGGTGGGAGGATCACTTGAGGCCAGGAGTTCAGGACTAGCCTGGGCAGCATAGAGAAACCCCCTTTAACCAAAAATTTAAAAATGTTAGCCAAGCATGGTGGTGTGTGCCTGTGGTCCCAGCTACTTGGGAGGCTGAGGAGGAGGCTCTCTTGAGTCCAGGAGTTCGAGGCTGCAGTGAGCTATGATCAGGCCACTGCCCTCCACTCTGGGCTACAGAACAAGACCCTGTCTCTAAAAAATAAAAAAAAAAAGAACGTGTTAGTAAAGTGAGTGAAAGAAAGAAAGTAAAAATGGGTAGAGAGAAAGCAAATGTGTACGTGATGGAAAGAAAAGAAAAGTATGTGGGGAAGAAAGAACAGATTGGTATGGGTTTGGGACAGAATGGGATGCAGTAAGGAACTGGAAATAAATTTACGCAACTCTTTTGGGAAGAGATTTTATTTGAGCTCGCCTATCATTGAATTTTTATGTTATTTCCAATTTTCTATCATTATGCCATTTCAGAGAGCATTGTCATACATGCATCAATGCAGATTTGCTTTATTCTTTCAGATACATCCTTAGAAATAGAGTTGTCAAGTGAAAAATTATTCACATTTTAAGGTTTTAATAGAATATATAGAGAGACCATAAGGGACCATGCAGACCTCTAAAATTGACTGTACCACTTCTCAGAGGAGTTCTAATAGTCCTGCCTTCTCACCAATACCTGGGACTATTTTTCATTTTAATCCATAAAAATATCATATGTCAAAAATCTTATTGTTTTAATTTTCCATTCTTTGATACCCAAAATGGAACCATTTTTCATGCTTGCTGGCTACTTGTATTTCTTTCTTCTGTAAAGTCACAAATGTACCTCCCTTGTACATTTTTCTTTGGAGACACTCATCTTTTTTCTTATTGATTTGTAAGAACACTTTATGTATTAACATCATCAATCTTGGTTGGCTCTGGGTATGGCAAATACTTTCCCATTTAGACATGCACTTTTGAATGTGTTCATGATCTATGATAAGGAGAAAATATTATCCTTTGAGGGGTTAAACTTATTTATTTTTAATGGCTTTGTCTTTGATGTCATGTTTTAAAAAGTTTCCCATGCAGACAAATTTCATAAATATTTACCAAAATTGTGGTGTCATTTTTGTTTTGCTTTTGTACGACACTGAGAGTTTTATTCCATCTGGCATTTGTTCTGAGATGACATTGGATACTTTTCATACATGTAACCTGCTAAGCAATACTATTGAATAATCCAACATCATTCTGTGGCTTTGAAATGCTACCTTTAGATTCAGAATTTTTATTTATATTTGTGTTTTCTTCTGGAGGTTTTGTTCTGTGCTTCTTCTGTAGCCACATCCATGACCCAGTTTTGTTTGGTTAAGGAGGTATTGTTCCCCTAAATCTGATTATCAGGGTGTCTAAAATTGTTCAGGAATCTGATTTGAAAATTATCATTCTTTTCTTGTATTCTTTCATTCTGGTCTCCAGCATGAATCTAGCAAAAACAAAAGAAACTGTAAGTTTTTATGCTGTTGAAAATTTCCTCATATTCATTCTTTTAATTGTTTCTATGAGGAACAAAATGTCCTTTGAAAAGAACTGTCTAGAAATTAGAAAATAATTATAAACAGCAATGCTGGAATTGTAGATTGATATACATACATAAGGAGCATCCCCTTCGTGCACAGGTGGCAGTGAAGGTTTGAGACTAATCAGATTACCCAAGATTGCAGCGTTGCCGGATAATAGAATAGGATTAAGAATGGAACCTTGGGGAAGCCCAATAAGTAAGACATGTAGAAAAACAAACTACTCAAGGATGTGGGTATAGTAGTTAAACCAATGTTCATCTAGGAAAGTCCAGATAAGAGAGGGGCTCCAGAAGGCAAGGTGATCAACCAAATTCCCACTCAACAAGTTAGGCAACAGGTGTTCACGGAGAGTTCAAGGAGCAGATCATAAGTTAACAAGCTGGAAACTGCCAAAGCATAATTTGAACTCAGAGATTTAAACTTCTTTCTATCACAGATGCAGACAAGAACACCCAAAGCCAGCTTATTACACCAGATAAGCATTGACTAACACATTTTGCATAAGGGGAAAATGCACTTAGTCAAACAAACAAAAAAAAATCTCTGTTTAGCCATCCATTTCAAATTTTTATAGAAAATTGTGTAGGCAGCATCAATTATGCTTGGGCAAATTTAGACTAATTAATGGGTTGACTAAGATAATTATTGAAATTTGTCTATGGATGAAAAGAGGAAAGATGAACCATTTAAATTGCTTTTTGTGTGTGCCTGATGACTGTTTCTAAAAGAATGAGCCCACTGGGGAGTGTGTGAAATGGGAGTGGCCCAGCTCTTTGCAGGGTATGATGATAGAGTAACAAGGCAGATGTTTTAATCAACACACCAGGATTAATGCCTTAAAAAGTCTAATATGCATAAATACTATAACATATACCTTATGTAGAGAGATATATAATTTACTGAGGGTCAATAATGTGCAAGAATTCTTCCAGATGTTATGTGTGTGTGATTACCTTTCATCTGTGAAAAACAACCCCATGAGGAAAGCATCATCATCCCCAATCTATAGATGAAACCCCTAAGGCATAGGGAGCGTAAGTACATTATGAATTTGTGCAGCCAGTAAGGGGAGAACTGAGCCCAACGCCAATGCCCCGATTCTGTGCCGTCTGTCTCTTCAAAGAAGCCTCCTTGAGTGGTGATTTACTTGCTGCGGTGAGGAGGCTGTGGGTCAAACCAGATTTGGACTCCCTGAGAAATGCCTTCGAAACCAAGCATTTGACATACAGCGTGTCATTCTCATTTCCTTCCAGTCACACTACAATTTATTTTTTATTTATTTATTTTCTAATTGGGGGGAAAACTACAAAGCATTTACAGTACAATGTATACAGTCACAATTTGTAGTGAGCTGATTTCCCAAAATATATTACCACTCAAGTTGTCTTATCTTGTTGCATTCAAAAACCTACTCTGTCAAAGTTTTTTTTCAAAATCTTCTCTCAAAGAGGTTCCAAATTATTTCTATTT
>CAUYRT010100481.1:0-16072 GCA_963574885.1 Lepilemur ruficaudatus | reverse complement strand
CTCTGTTGCCCTGGCTAGAATGCCGTGGTGTCAGCCTAGCTCACAGCAACCTCAAACTCCTGGGCTCAAGTGATCCTCCTGCCTCAGCCTCCCGAGTAGCTGGGACTACAGGCATGCACCACCATGCCCGGCTAATTTTTTCTATATATTTTTAGTTGTCCAACTAATTTCTTTCTATTTTTAGTAGAGACAGGGTCTCACTTTTGCTCAGGCTGGTTTTGAACTCCTGACCTTGAGCAATCCTCCGGCCTCAGCCTTCCAGAGTGCTAGGATTACAGGTGTGAGCCACCGCACCCGGGCTTAATAAACTATTTTTAAGCATAGTTTTAGATGTATAGAAAAATTGGTAAGATACTACAGACTTCTGCCATATATCTTGTATCTAGTTACCTATATTATTAATATCTTACATTAGTGTAGCACAATTGTTGCAATTAATGAACCAATGTTGATTCATTAGAATTAATTAAAATCAATATTTTATTCAGATTTCTTTAGTTTTTACCCAATGTTCCTTTTCTGCTCTAGGATTCCATCTGCCATACACATTATGTTTATTTGTCATGTCTTCATAGGCTCCTCTTGGCTATGATAGTTTCTCAGAGTTTCTTTATTTTTGATGACTGTGACAGTTTTGACATGTAATGATCAGGTATTTTGTAATGTCCCTATATGGGAATTTTTCTGATGTTTATCACATTATTAGACCCAGGTTATGGGTTTTGGGGAGGAAGACCACAGAAGTAAAGTGCTATTTTTATCATATTATATCAAGAGTATACTATCAACATGATATCACTTTTGATGTTGACTTTGACCATGTGGTTTGGTAGTATTTGTCCGGTTTCTCCACTTTGTAGTTCCTTTTCCTTCAGCCTCACCCTTTCCAAACTGTACTCTTCACTACAGTGAAGAAAGCCACCAAACTGAGCCCATATTCAATGAGTGTGAAGACATGCTCTTTCTTCTTCAGGGCAAATTACGTACAAAAGTTATTTGGAATTCTTTTGCACAGAAGATTTGTCCCTTCTTCCCCAATTATTTATTTATTCAATCATTTCTTTATATCAGTATATGTATTTTATACTTTGGGTTATAATCCAACACTTCTTTGTTTTCTTGCTCAAATTGTTCTAGCTTTGGCCCTTGAGAGCTCTTTCAGTTGGCTCCTGTGTCACTTTTGACATACTCCCATCATTGTGGGATACTTTTTATTTTCTTTTTGAGTACTTTCTTACTTTCTGGCACTACAAGATGCTTCATGCTTATCTTATATATTTCTTACCCCAGTCCTAGAATCAGCCATTTATCCAAAGAATCCTGGCTCCTTTTATTAGAGAATGGTCTTAGAAACCAAGATCTATTCTAAACATTAGAGCTCTCTCAGTTGACAGAGCAAGAAAATATATGTGTATGGCTTCATTTTTAACACTAAAATTTCTGAACTATTTGACATTTATTTTGATGTAATTGTGAAATAGGAATTCAACTTTATTTTTTTCCTTGGTTTTATATTGTATTGTATTGAGCCTCTGATTTGCCATTTCTTAGCTAAGTAGAGTCAGACAGATTATTTGACTTCTTTTAATCTGTTTCCTCATTAGTGAAGTAGAGTATAATACCTGTCCTATCTGTCATAATAAGGATAAAATGAAATGATTGTCTGGAAAGTTCTATGTTTATTTAAAACACATTACAAATGTATTGTGTAATATTAATCACTCTTAGACTCAGAAGTACTCTCATTAGAATTAGTATTTCTTCAGGTAGCAAAGAACTAACCTTCTTTCATTGAGACCTCCTTTGTCTGCATTACTTTTAATAAACTGTTAGCCTTTTCCAACTGAATATCTAGCATATTGTTCTTTCCACTGGTTTCTATCATTTTCTGTAGAAGAAATAGAATATAAATGATTACAAAATCAATGCTGCTATTTTGATTCTTTTACTAAGGATATGAAGATTAATGAAAATACAAACCACTTAATACTTGAAAATCTAATAATTAAATCTGGCACATACAGTTATATATCACATAATGACATTTCAGTCAAGGACAGACTGATATACTACAGTGGTCCCATAAGATTATAATGTAGCTGCCCAATCAGGTGTACCATTTATCATCTTTTATACTGTATTTTTACTGTAGCTTTTTTATGTTTAAATAGGTTTAGATACACAAATACTCACCATTGTGTTACAGTTGCCTACAGTATTCAGCACAGTAACATACTGTACAGGTTTGTAGCCTCGGAGCAGTAGGCCATACCATATAGCTCAGGCACGTAGTAGGCTAAACCATCTAGGTTTGTGTACACTCTATGATGTTTGCACAACAATAAAATTGCCTAACAACATATTTCTCAGAATACATCCCCATTGTTGAGTGATGCATGACTATAGTTTGAAATAAGCCCATTTCTCAATTTATTTTTAATTTTAAAAGTAATATGGTAAAATATTAAAACAGACTAATAGTTATCGATGAAAAGTAAAACTATGACCTAACTTGAATGTCTTTCTTTCCAACTTTTCAATCCTCAGTCCCATGGTAAAGGATTCTTTACATATGTTTCTAAAATATTTTATGAGTATATAACTATAGAAAAGAATCATATTATACTCTGTTCTGCAACTTGGCTGTTCCAATTAGGATTATTATGTGGGAGATGATATCATGTAAGTATATATAGATCTACTTCATTCTTTTTAATAGCTGTATTGAGTTTCATTTTTGAATATACTGTAATTTATTTAATTAGTCTCCTATTGAGGAGAATTTGTGTTGTTTCTACTTTTTTTGGTTTTACAGACAATAAATAAACATTCTTGAACATATCTGTTTGGTATCTTTGTGAATAGTATCATAAGCCTCCATGTACTCTTAGAACAGTTTCAAAAATCATCAATTCATGAACAATTTTATGTCATCTATATCTTTACCCACCTCCCTAGTCTGGCCACTTCTGAATTGATCTCAAAGCAACTCCTTGACATTATATTATTTCATCTGTAAGTATTACCATCCATATGTATTTCTAAGAGGTAAGACTCTTTTGAAATATGATCACAATGCCATTAACACATCAAAAAATGAACAATTATTTCTTACTTAGAATGTTTAAGAATATGATAAATATTTCTAAATTAATCCCTAAAAACATTGCACTAATTCCTTTCCCACCAATAGCGCTTTTTATCTCTTTCTGTTTTTTCTCTTATTATGTTAAGAATCACTTGTTTAAGAAAATGCAAGTTAATTGTTTAAAAAAAGCTCATAAAGTTACTTCAAAATACCCATCACCATGAAAAATTTTTCATTATGGCATTTTTTGGTGTGTGTGCTTAGCAAAAGAAGGAATGAGAAGAATGATGAGAAAAGGAGAGAAAACAGGGGTAAGTATTACTCCCCTCCCACATTTGCTTCACAAACTCACTCTCCAAATCTTTAATTTATCTTCCTACATTTTTTCAGCAGCCATTTCTACTCCTTTCCATGCCAGAGGAGGGGGAAAATCCAATATACACTTGTGGGTTTGGTCTACCATTTGTCCACAGCAGGGGAGAGGGACTTTAAATGGGTTTGCTTTTAGGCAAAAGAAAAGGGAAAGGGAACAGATGGAATAGGAAAGACAAAAAAACAAAAACAAAAACAAAAACTAGTCAGTCATAATGATAAGAGATTGATTGATGTGTCTACATCAATTCTTACTAAAACTATTCCTGAGTTTATGGACTTCCTGGGCATTTAAGTACAGTAGTTTCCCTTATCTGCAGTGATATGTCCCAAGACGCCCTGTGGATGTCTGATACATATATGTTTTTTCCTATACATACAAACTATGATGAAGCTTAATTTGTAACTAGACACAGTAAGAGATTAACAACAATAACTAGTAATAAAGTAGAATAATTATAATAATATACTGTAATAAAGTCACATGAATGTGGTGTTTCTTTCTTTCTGTCTTGCAAAATATCTTACTCTACTGTACTTACCCTTCTGAGAACCAAGACAGCTGCTAAGTGACTAACAAGCGAGTAGCATATACAGCCTGGATACGCTAGACAAAGGGATGATTTACATCGTAAGCAAGAGAGTGGGATGGTGCAAGATTTCATCATGCTACTCAGAATGATGCACAATTTAAAACTTATGAATTGTTTATTTCTGGAATTTTCCATTTAATGTTTTTGGACTGCTGACCTTGGGTAACGAAAATTGCAGAAAGCAAAACCTTGGATAAGGGAGGGGGACTACTACATGTATTTTCTCTTTAACTTTGGCAAAGGTACATCAATTATTTATTCCCCCATCCTAGAAACATTTTGATGTGTTAGTACACATGAGTCAAAGCCAGATATATTTTAAATACATATTTTTAAGCTGATAGAGAAAGGGCTTAGCAAAACATACTGTCATTATCTTTACCTTGCTCATTTTTGGGTAGAATTTTCTTTCTTCTCAACTTCTTCCACTGGCAAAATCTGTTAATTTTTTCCTTATTTACTAGAATCAGTTGCTATCTTTACATACCTTTTCTATTAGTGAGAAGTCATTTATAAGTTTGTCAAGATTCACACTGCTAATCTTTTTCATATATCCCTCATTGCTTTGATCCATTCCTGAACTAGTGAATAGAGTTAAAAATAAATAAATAAATAAGAATGAATGAATAAATAAATAAAATCTAAAGCATCACAACAGTCATAATTCAAATACTAAAGTTTCTGTATTCTACTCATAGAGCACCTACTTGAAGTCCATTGCATTCAGAGAATTTCTTTTACAGCTAGTATTAAAAATCATCAAATGCATCAAGTCTTCTTTACTCTCTACCACCCAGTCAATTTGTTTAGATTTGTTTAGGAAAACGAATCTAAAATTAGTGCAATGATATGTACATATATAGAAATTATTTGTTCTTATCATACAATGAATAATGCCACTGCCAACATTTCATCCCCTTGCCATCAGTATGGCTAGACCTAAAATCTGATGCATTATTAAATCTGAGGCATGATTTTTACATGTATATATTTAGTAGAGACAGGGTCTCTTGCTCAGGAACTTCTGAGCTCAAGCAATCCTCCTGACTCAGCCTCCCAGAGTGCTAGGATTATAGGCGTGAGCCATCGCACTGGGCTACAAAAGAATAATTGTAATAGCCTCCTATGATAAATATAGTAAAACTCCTTTTGGGGTAAAATTAAAAATCATTACTATTTGATATTACTGTTATTCTTCTTTTTTTTTTTGAAAGGAATTTTTTAATTTGCTTTAGAACATTCATATGAAATTTGAAACTTTAAAGCAAAGTAAGTTTTAAAACATCATATTGTCAGTTACTTTTGTTTATATTGTGTTACATTTATTTTCACAGTCCTATCTAGAATTTCTAAAATGTCTCATTTTCTTTTTTTTTTGTCTTTATTGAAGTGTAATTTACAATATTACTGTTATTCTTTAATAGATCTGTAGGGTAATCTGAAGTAGTTAATGCAAAATCCCTCCACCTCCAACATTGTTTCTTTTTAGTATCTAACACTGTAAATAAAAACGTTTTTACTAGGGTTTTGTCTCAGAACCTGGCTCTTGAACTAAATGCATTTTAATCTGAGCTTTGTTTTGTCCCAACTCCTTCTCCCTAATAAGATCCTTGGGCTGTTTTTTCCTTATAAAACCATCACTAATATTCCACCTGCTGTGATTGTATGCTATCCTTTTTGTCATACTGGTCAAGCCAGCCAATTCATTTCTAGATGTCTTCATTGCCTTCTCTTCCAATTTCCTAGGACAAAATCCTTTCAGTGGAAATGGTCTTCTTGCTGGGTGAAATTAGGTGGCAAGCTGGTGATTCAGCACTTGTCAAATTCTTTAGTGAGCAGCAGAGACTGACTTGTGACCTTCAAGGCCCAGCTTCAGCCATCCCCACAGGCGAATGACAACCTCGTTTCCTTCTTTGTCCTCTTGCTTGCTGGATTGAGTGCCAAGGGCTCACCCTCTCCCAGCCTCGTCATTCAGGCCCTGAGTGCTCATGGGGCCCAAGCTCCGGTCACCTTTTCTTCTCCCCTCCTCACGGCCCTTCATGAATTCACTCTCAGCCCTAAATCCTGGGGCTCACGGCTCCCGGCTCCCTACACCTTACGCGCCAAACTGAAATGCACGGAGCGGGGCCGAGGACCCGCAGGCGAGAGAAGTGGCTGAGACAAAACTCTGCACCTACCGAGGACGCTGTAAAGAAGTATGAAGAAAAGAATCTCCACGGAAAAAGCGGGAATTTCGAACCGCTGATAGAGTTTGAAGTGTACCTGCTGTTCCTGCCGGGTTCCGGGTCTCCCTCGCTGCCGCCTCCGTGTGCCTGGTCCGCCCCCGAGTGCTGTCCGGCCCCGGGGAAGTAGGTTCCTCCAACAATGGGCCCGCTCTTCTCTGGCACCGCCTGTGCCCCGTCCTGGCGCTCCCACCACCAGCCGTCCTTACCATCTGGGCCCCAGCTTCCCTCAGGATCTACGCTTCTTAGGTATTTTCATGTGATTTCTAGAACATAAATCAACACCAGATCAATAATTGTTTCCCCAATCAAAGAATAAATCACACTGGTTAAGTTTTGATTTATGAGTCAGCACAATGGAATAAATAATAATCCATATTTCTTCTTGTAACTTACACAGTAAGCTTTTAAAATGCCAGAGTTAGTTAATAGATACGGTTTCCCATCTACAGAATTTTGTCTAGGTAGCTTAGGGCATAGACTCTTGTGTATCAGATTCAAGCCCCAGTTCTTCTATTTATCAATGGATTATGTTGGGCAAGTTCTTACTTGTTATATGTGCCTCAATTTCTCTATCTGTTTAACAGACATTAATAATAATGCCTACCTCATAGGGCTGTTGTGATGATTGAATGAAATTATGCATTTAGAAGGTGCTTAATGGAGCTCCTTGCTTCAAGTAAGTGTTCAAAATGTTAATTATTATAATTTTTAAGTGTAGTTCAATAACAGTTTGAAAGTGTATCCATTGCCAATTTTGCCTCATCTATTTTTTTTTTTTTTGTAGTGGGAGATGGGAGGTTTATTTTTATCAAATTGATTTTTCTATGGAGCCAAAATTTGGCAAGCAGAAAAATGTAAACAGTAATCTGATAATCCATATTTTATTAATTGAAAGGTGGTATGGCATAGTGGCAAGAGAATACAATTGAAGCGTGGGATGTAGTCCTCACTCTGCTTTCCTTGACATTAGTAACAAATAGGGATATTGTAAATGGCCTGCTGAGTTGCTTGTTCTATCCAATTAGCATATATAAAATGTTCCACGTGACTCATGTCATAATCATTTTTTAAATTAGTCCATTTTAAGATCCTTCTAAAATGTTACCTTCTCAATAAGTCATTCACTGATTATTTCAATCAGCAGTGACCTACCTTTCCTCACTCTATGGAACATGCTGGCCTTCTTGTGGCATTTGTTAGGATTATTTGAATTGATGTATTACCTCTCCTGCTGTATTTATTATTGCCTCCTTGGTAGAAGAAATTCTATTTTCTTTATATGTATATCTCCATAGAGTCTACCATAGGTAGAGAAAGTAGAAATGAATCAACATACCAGAAACAAATCAGGAAAGTTTAGTTTGACTTTTCTAGTTTGCAATGAGTCACAAGTTTCACTTCCAGTTCATTGATGTTAGCATTTGTTTTTCAAAGAATCCTAGTGGGTTCATAATATGTCTGTCAATGAGAAACTACATGCGCTTCCCATGATTTCATCTTTAAACAGGGAATGTCTTTCACAGTTGTATTCAATTTTATTGAATACTATCCAAACAGAATTCATCAAATATTTGCTCAGAAAATAACCATTTTCTGATTGATAAAAGAGTCATTGAATATGTATTCAGAAACTGCCTGGAAAGCCATAAGAGAGAAACAAATTACATTATTATGCCATAATAACAAAGAAAGTGATATTGGAATCCATTAAAAATGCCTTGATTTGGAAGAAAAGCACACATGTATCTTAGCAAATGAAAAAAATCAGAAGCTACAGATTTATGTATTAATATATAAGGATCTTAAGCAATGCACTGTTTTTTTTTAGGTTACAAACAATTTCATTTATTAATTCATTCTCAAATATTTATGTACTTGCAAAATACCAGCTATTGAAGATTAAACACTAAGGAGAGCAAGACAAATAAGATACTCTCTTTCTGCTTTGGTGCTTACTGAGAAACTAGCAGCGGATGGCAATCTAGTATATGTCATTGGCAATAATGCTTTGGCATTAGAATCTCACCTCATTACTTTAGTTGCCATCATCAGTGTGTTATAACAACAAAATATGATGATGTTGCCTCCACATCACTGCAAGTGTTTATAAATGGTTTAGCTAATCTATCAAGTCCTCTGATCCAGCGTTATTAATTAACTTCCTCAATATCCTTACCTCTCTTCAGGGTATGTTTTTTTGTCTGCTCAATCAAATTTGCCAATTGTTGAAATTCCAGTTCAATCTCATTTTCATAAATATTTATTATGAAATGTTTTAAATAGGGGAAAAATCTGTACAAGGTGAAATATAAATTAGAAGTAGAAGTAAAGATCAGGAGAGAATATAAAACACAAATACACTGGTCCATAGGTCTGAAAAGTTGTTATATTTCTGCCACAAGTTTAGCTTTGAATTTCCTACTTGCCAGAATAAAGAGGGATACAGGCTCAATTACTTAGTTTTCCTTGTGAAAGAGTAAAAAATATCCAAGTTTCTCAGGAGGAACAGACTGTTCCCTAATTCTAACCTTTTAATTTATCACATCAAAATTCGTACAGGAGGCACTGGATAGTTTAATAAGCAATTTCCGCAATGTTAACCTGAGAGCAAAGGCAGAAATGAGATTTGTAAGGCACTTTTCTAAAAGTATCTCTGTTTAAAATGCTAAAATGGAATAGCAATGGCAATCATAATGACTCTTGGTCTAAGCCCCTGCTTTTCAAAGTGTGGTCTCAGGACTAGCAACATTGGCATGTGAAATAAAATAAAATCTTAAGCCTCTGCACTCCACCAAGCCAACTGAATGGACCTCCTCTTGGCCAAAGGGATTCCCCTGCAAAAAACAAAACAAAAAACCCTAAAGCTGAGTTGCCAGCCATGGAGAGAAGGGAGGTCAGACACACCTAGTTGTGCCCTATCCCTTTTGGAGTTATTTTTTGTAAACATAAGATACAAAATCACTAACAAGTCTAAGGCCATGTAAGACAAAGGTGAAACCATAACCTGCAGGTTATCAATTTACTTAACAGATCACTTGAGTCTTGGTATACATATGTCCAGTATTATGTCCTGTTGCTTATCTCTAATTAACAGAGTTTCTTAACTTAAAACATTCCAAGCCTTTAGACAAAACTTCATTTCTCTAACCAATTATTAACACAAATCAAAGAATCTTTAAATCTATCTATAATCTATAATCCCCTGCTTTGAGATGTCCTGACTTTTTGGGCCAAACCAGGTATGCCTTCCATGTATTGATTTATAACTGTATGTGTAACCCCTTTTTCCCTAAAATGTATAAAAGCAAACTGTAACCTAACCACGGCAAGACCACTTGCTCAAAGCTTCTTGGGTGTGTCTCTCTGGGCCATGTTCACACCTATTGGCTCAGAATAAATCTATTTAAATTATTTTACAGAGTTTTGATTCTTTTCTGTTGACAGGCATCTGCTTATAAAAATGCAGAATCTCTTAGTCTACCTCATAACTGCTAAATTAGAATCTGCATTTTAACAATATTCCCCGGTTTACTTACGTGCACATTAATGTTTAAAAAGTATTGGTCTTCTATGTACAAAGCTTTTAGAGCCTTTTATTTCCTTTCTTTGTCTTTTTAAGACTATCAGTACTTACCCTTTTATTTATTTAAGAGATACTTATAGGGTATCAACTATGTTCTGAGATCTGTGAGAACACCAGCAATAAACAAAAGAAACATGATTTCCCTGGCCCCAGAGGGCTTATAGTTTAACAGAGCATAGATATTAAATAGATGATAAATAAGTAAATTACCTATAAATGAAAATTGTAATAAGTACCAAAAAAGAGAAACAAATATATGATCTTGATTTAAAAAGTGAATGGGAATTCATTTAGATATAGTGGTCAGGGACAGTCTCTGAGTGGGTAAGATGAAAGTGAGACCTGAAGAGTATATCAAAAAGTTAGCTGTGGGCAACAGATAAATGCCAGGTTTACCCTTTTTACCTCTGCTTGCTCTCTTGATACACTTCTCCGCACTCTGGTCTCTCTATCTGATTCTACTATTTCAATATCTGCTTCTGAACCACATTGTTTGGCTTCTACTGCAACTTCAAGTCCAGTTCTGCAGCCCCCTGGACTTCAGCATTACTTGTAGTAATTAGGTAAAAGACACCCCATACACCAAGTCTGTGACCCTGTGGAACTCTGTTGGCTGTATGTACCACCATCCTTTTCCAAACCGAGAGAGAAATTTGAACATGATTCTAGAAGAAGGCTTAAATCATGCAGTACTTGGATTACTTTTCTTAAAACAATCCTACATATGTATGTAAACATTCCGTCTCTTAACAGCCTTCTATTAAAAGTAGAATCATGTTGCTAACTGAGCAGAGTTTGTATTTCTGGTTGAAGACAGAAAGTGTAGGCATTCTACTTAATTTATTATGTAGTAAAGGTGACATTTTTGTGATAATTAGGAAGTCTAACTCTCAGTGGCCTGGTATACAATAGCTACTTGGAGGTGGCTGTGGGAGTACTCTCAAGAGAAGTCAGACTTTTTCTCAAAATACAATCTTGAGTCTGTTCAAGTATATAAACAAATGATTCATGATGGAGTCAATGTCATAAATTTGATGATTTGGGCCCAAAATATTCCATTGCTCCCAGAGACATCAACTTTTTATAACCTATTTACTTAGTGATAACGTTATTGGGGGTGACAGGGTGAATGGGCCTTTAGACATTTCTAGCTTCAGAATGCTGGCACTGTCTCTACTAGCTGTGTGGTCCTAGGCAAGTCCATTTATCTCTTTGCCCCTCCATTTCATCATTATAAAATAAGGACAAACCTGTGAACATTATGCTATGGATAAAATAGTGTATGTATTATACATGGGCTGGCTTAGAGTAGGCCGAAATAAGTATTTGTTGAATGAATGAGTGAACTAACGTATAATGTTAATTCCCATATTAGCCGCACTATTGTGATATAATAAACCACTCTATAATTCAGTGGTTTGAAACAACCATTTATTTCACTCATGATATTTGAGGTCAGTAATTTAAACTGGGCTCAGATAGGCAATTTTTTTAGTCTTGGCTGGGTTCCTAATGCATCTGTGGTCAGCTGTGGGTCAGGTAAGTGGCTTAAGCAGTTTTGCGGATCCTGGCTGGGCTGTCAGTCTCTAGAGTCTTGGTTGGGATGACACTTCACTCTGCCACATGGTTTTTCATTCTCCAGCAGGCAATGTCAAGGTTGCAAGAGAGGATCAGAGGCATACAAGGCTCTACTAGAGGGTGAGGCTCAGCACTGGTCTACAGCCATTTCCACACATTCTATTGGCCAGAGCAGGGTACAAGGCCACCCATGTTAACGCTGTGAAGAAACAGTCTCCACCAATCGATGGCAACAGCTGCAAAAGGGGTGGATATAGGGAGGTAATAATTATAGCCATTTTGCAAAAAAGTTTACCAATAATTACCCTTACGTAAACCTTTCAAAATAAAATAGCTGCAGAATGCATGCCCAAGTAAAGGGAAAAAATACCTTGTTATATATAATTGTTAAGTATAAACCAAATAAAATTTGGAGGACATCTGCTAAATGATTTCTGTATAAGAAAAATTAAAATTTGGTCATTCATTCTAATAGTAGTTAGAAAAATGAAATAACTTTTGGGACAACTCCTAGTTTTTAATCATCCATACATGAGTGTACATATTCTCCTATGTAGTTGTAAATATTTAAGCAACATTAAAAAGAAATGGGAAAAATGTAGAGGCAGGTGACTCTTATTTTTTTTCCTTTTTTTTCTGTTTAAAAAATTTTTTTCATTTTTTTTTCATTTTTTTTTTGGCTATGTCTGTGGAAGCCCACGACTCTTAAAACACAGTGAACAGAGCTAATTCGGATGTCCCACACCCTCATTAGCTGCTCTGCCATTATTGTCTCCAGAAATGATTCCAGTAAAAATCAAAACAAAACAATCAAGCAAAAAACTAACAAACTGAAGCTAGATATATGAATAGGCAGTATAGGATACAGCAGGGTGACTACAAACATTGAAGATATCATATTCTTCTCGAAAAGAAGCTTAAGTAGGTCAGAAAAAATCAAGATCTTGCTTTATGAGCCCAGACCCTCAGTGAGAGTCCTACTCTTTTATTTGCCAGTTTATTTGTCACTGTTCAGTTAACTCCCTCAGACACCTGCTTTCTCATAGGTACACCCACATCTTTCTACAATAATCAGTTTGTGCCCAGCAACCATTAGGAATCTTTCTCTCTCTCTAGGACCCATTCCTATGTTATGAAAATGAAATTAATTATGGCCAACAAACGCAGTGTGGCCCTCATTAAAGAAAATATAAAATAGGAAAGCTGTACCACCAACTCTGAAGACCTTGGAAGGGTCTGTGAGTTCTCATCATGTGCACAGGAGCCTCCATCTGACTTTCATTCCGTTCTATAATAGTTATGCCCTTCTCAAACACAAAATAAAGGATACTTTTAAAACTGTTTCTTAATCAAGTAGTGCAAAGAATCTAAAATTTCTTCTTGAATATTTATTTAGCATTGCAGTTACACAGAGGTTTAAATAGACCTCCATAGGTACACCTAACCATAGAGTCTGACAGTATTCATATAGAAAAATACATTCAGAATACATAACAACTGAATTAAAAATGAAATTCTGTAACAAATTCATTTTACATGTTACATAAAGTAAATTGTATTAATTTTTTAAGTAAAACTTTTAGTTTTGCATAAAATTTAGAAATATTTAAACAACATAGGGTATCTTAAACAAAATAACAAAATTAAAAGGAAATTGCAAAGCAAAAAGCAAGTGCTTGCAAATTGTCAAGGTTTTACTTTTTTGTTGTATTTGGGTAGGCCCTCAGGGGATTGGACGAAGCCTGCCCACATCAGAGAGGCAGATTTTCTTTGCTCAGTCTACTGATTCAAATGCTAATCCTTTTGGGAAATTCTCATAGTTACACTCAGAAATAATGTCTACCAGCTATCTGGGTATCTTTTAGCCCAGTTAGGTTGACATATAGAATTAACCATCATGGTATCAAAGATATATGATGTTATATTAGTTATGCTTTATATTTACATAAAGAGTATTAGATGACAGATCTTGTTTTGTTTCTTGTTTTGTTTTTTCACTACTCAACATTATATTTCAAAGATTTATTTACTATTTTGGGGTAGTGGTTAAAACATGATCTTTCTAGACTAGAATTCCTACATTCATACCCTGCCTCTGCCATTTTTTAGTCACATGATCACAAGCAAATTATTTCACCTCTCAATATCTAAGTTTTCTCATCTAAAGATATTATAATGGAGAAAACATTGGCCTAAATGAAAATAATACAAACGAAAACAGGGCTTGACAAACAGTAAGTATTTAAAAAATGTTAGTATTATTGTTATCATTACTTATGTCAGGTTTTAGTCTGAAATGTTGGTTCTTGGCACACTCATGACAAAGAATGACCAGACACACGAAAGTTAGGCAAGCACAAAAATTAGATTTATTGAGAAGAGAAAGATAGGACTATAGGGCAAAAGCAAGGTTTACAGAGCATGGTACATACACACAGGTGACAACTGGACCCATTGTTGCAGCAAAGTGAGAGCCAAAGGAAGGGCACAAAGAGAGAGGTTGGCTATGGTCTGTGTCTTATTTTATAGTGCTTGGAAAGGGACCTCCCTCATGGTTCAGAGGTCACCATGGAAACACTTTGATTGGATAGTTAGGAGTCACATGACCTGAGCCTTAACTAAGCATGTGGGTTCTAGGTCACCTTTGGACTTTATGGTACCCATGCTGCTTGGCCTGTGGACTAGAGAGTCCTCTGCATTTTTTGCAGCTGTTGCACCAAGTTCCAAGTTCTGATTAGCAGATTCATAGAGCAGTCCCTCCTCCCCCAGGTTTGGAGAATTAGGGTGGGGCAGGACCAAGATGGGGGCAACAGCACCCACTTTCATTCCTAGGAGACCCGGAATCCTTCACTATCTACCTAACACTTAGAAGTGCATTAAATGTTTGCCATTATTGCTATCATCATCATCTAGTTCATTGTTTCTGACCACTGAATGGGACTTTCATATGCATCTGCTCATTCTGTTTATTCAGTTCCCTAATGTTGGGCAACACATAGATTCTGCGTTAGTCAGCTTGTGCTGCCTTAACAAGATACCACAGGCTGGGTGGTTTAAACAACAGAAATCTATTTTCTCACGATTCTAGAGGCTGAAAGTCTAAGATCAAGGTGCCAGCAGAGTCGGTTTCTGGGGAACCCTCTCTTCCTGGTTTGTAGATGGCCATCTTTTTGCTGTGTCCTAACATGGCCCTCTGTGAATGTGCATGGAGAGGGAGATATATTTGGTGTCTCTTCCTCTTCTTGTAAGGACACCAGTTCTATTGAATTAAGACTCCACCCTTATGACCTCATTTAACCTTAATTAATCCCTTGAAGGTACTATCTCTAAATACACACACATTGGGGATTAGGGCTTCAACATACAAATATTGAAGGGAAAACAATTCAGTCTGCAACAGACTCCAATTCCCTTCCTCATCATTTCTACTTATAAATTTGTGCAAGAATTTCCTTGGAGCACACACAAACAATTAGTACCAGCAAGTCACAGAGTATGTGTTTACTTGGTTCCACTGAATACTGCTAAATTACTTCCCAGAATAGCTGTAGCAATTATACTACCACCTAGTTGAGGCAGGGGTATGAAGGCCTGGACATTTTAGGATAATTCAGGATAATTCTGAAGTCCATTCTAGATCCATAACTCCTTGTGGGGTCAGCCAAGGCTTTAGGCCTGTTTCTGACTTCTCCTAATCCCATTTCTTTCTCCTTTCTGCCACAGATGTTGATCCTAAGGGCACAGCCTAATAAATATTTTGCATGCTAAATTATTCTTGTCAGAGTCTGCTTCATGATATTTTTAAACTTTAAAATACAAATAATCTTATACAATTAAATTATGTTAAATTATTTGAATGTGCAATCTCAATAAATGGACACAATACCCTGACGAGAAGCCTACCTAATTTTCTTGAGCTATAAAATGCTTGTTTTTAGGAAAATACATTCTGTTCTTCATTCTGTTCTGATTTTTCTATTTTTGAAAAATTAGTTTCTTCTCTGCAGATCTATAAACGGAAGTAAAATATTAACAGACTAAAAAAGTCATTTTCTGACTCTAGGAAATGTACCATATTTATTAAAACTGAAATTCATTGTTTGTAATGAGTCATCTACAAGCCTATAAATTATATTTCTGATACTAATCTGGAAGGAAATAGCCCATTATTTTAGATTCAGTAGGAATGCTAGTCAGAGAATAGTAACATAATGAAACTAAAGACTATTAAATACGTCATCTTTCAGTTGAGCCCATCTGAGAACCATTCAGAAATATATCTTATTGTGATATAGATCTTTGCTCCTGTGTGTATGAGACTTTGTGTGTGAGACTGTAGGCAGTCATTTAACTTCAGGGGTTATATACTCATTATATGACTTGTCTTTTGCCATCATTATGAGATCTATGGGGATTAAATTAGTCAATAACTGTAATTACTTCAAGGCTTTAGAGATAAACACCATAAGAGGCAATGTTCCAGGAAATTTCAATCTGAGCCCATTTTGCCTACCGGAAATGTTTCTATAATCTTGCCTACCCTTCCTGGTGTCTGTTCACCCTGTCACTGTAAAATACAATTTGTCCAAAAACTAAGGTAACATAAGACCAAAGGAGGAAGCCACTAATTCTG
>CAUYRT010100480.1:0-44929 GCA_963574885.1 Lepilemur ruficaudatus | reverse complement strand
TTTCTCCGTGGCAATACCTCTAGTTTGCCATGCCCGGTATTCCTTGGTGGCAGCACTGCTAGTTGCTTCTGTAGACACTTGCTGGAACCCAGTACTCTGACATGCTGGGTGCCCACGTTTCCTCAGTTGCCTCTTGGTTTGGAGCAACCACCTGGCTCTTTCTCAGTTTATCCAGATGCCTTTTGGAACAAAGACTATCCTTTCTCCTAGCCTGGGTGTCTCTCAGTCGTGTCCTTGGCTGGTCTCTTCAAAGTGGCAGTTTCTCAATGCTAGCATTGCTACTTGTGCCAAGTCAGACATTTTTCCGTGGCAGTACAGATCATTGCACTGGGTGTTGGGTTTCTCATTATCGTTGTGCCTCACAGCTCTCATTAGCAGCCCCTCTAGGTTCACCATGTAGTAGCTAACTAGGTTGTAGCAGCGCTGGTCTTCCTGTGCCAGGGTCACCTCGGTTTGTGGTGGTACTTCCGTCACAAAACATATTCAGGTCAAGTCTGCCTTTTGTTTTCTTTTTTCTTTTTCTTTTTCTTTTTCTTTTTTTTTTTTTTTTTGAGACAGAGTCTCACTGTGTTGCATGGGCTAGAGTGCCGTGGCTTCAGCCTGGCTCACAGCAACCTCAAACTCCTAGGCTCAAGCGATCCTTCTGCCTCAGCCTCCCGAGTAGCTGGGACTAGAGGCATGCACCATTATGCCCGGCTAATGTTTTCTATATATATTTAGTTGGCCAATTAATTTCTTTCTATTATTAGTAGAGGTGGGGTCTCGATCTTGCTCAGGCTGGTTTTGAACTCCTGACCTTGAGCAATCCTCCTGCCTCGGCCTCCCAGAGTGCTAGGATTACAGGCGTGAGCCACCGCGCCCGGCCTTGAGATTTCTTAGTTGTAGGAAATCTTAGTAAATGCGGTCACCCTGGTTAATGCGCAACAGTGATGATCATAGAGCTGCACTGTTCAACAGTGTTTGCAGTTTCGATTTGTGTGGTTAGTTCTCCGTATGCTTTGTATTTTAAATTTTCTTTCAGTGCATTTTATTCTGGAGCAACGTGTTCAATTTCTATTGTTTTCTATTTGCACTTTAGATATTTAATTACTTATTTTATTCATTTTTATTAAATGTTCTGTATTTTGTCTATTGATTGATAGCCATCCCCCAGCCTCCTACTCTTGATTTGCATTCGCTCAGGAGCCTGGGACCTGAGCTCAGTCTGGGCCTGGCTGGTGCCTGGTCCCAGGTTCTCGGGTTCTCCCTGGGAGCTCTGCTCCTACGCTGCCCAGCGATTTCTAGGTGTGGCACCGCTCTTGGCTTCTAACAGAACTTTCTCCATTAGGAAGACCCGCGAGTTTTCTGTGATGTCCCTTTCTCACTCCTAGCACCGCTATTTTCCTGAGTCAGCCATTTGCCCGTGGCTGCACTGTTGGTTGCACCGAACCTGGTGCTCTTTTAATGCTTTTGCTAGTAAGGTCGGGCAGCCGTTCTCTGCGCGTGTTATTTATTTATTTATATTTTTGCACGGCCTGATGCATCAAGTGTGAGATTCATGTCTGTGCAATTTCTCAGTGTATTTTCACCAAGTTGGTGTTTGCTCAATGGCAGCACCATACTTTCTTCCATGCCCCTATGGTTTTCTTGGTGGCAACACTTTAACTGAGCCAACAAAAGAAAGTTTGGGGTTGGCTACCCGGTAAATCTCAGCACTGCTGGTTCCCAGGCCCAGCTGTTTCTGTAATAGGTGGCAGCACAGTTCATTTGTCCAAGCACAGTGGGTCTCTTGATGGCACCCCTGCTGATAGGTATAGCTTGCCTCTTGTCCTTAGGTCCTTACCCCCCTATTTTCCTATGAATTTTTTAAATTTACAGATAAAATTGTATGTGTTTATCATGTACAACATGATGTTTCAAAGTATACATACATTGTAGAATAACTAAATCTAACTAATGAACATGTGAATTACCTCACATAGCTATCATTTTTGTGGCGAGAGCACTTCAACGCCACTCTTTTAGCAGTTTTCAAGAATACAATATATTGTTAATTATAGTCAACATGTTGTTCAATAGGTCTCTCCTTTTTTCCTTTTTTTTTTTTAAGATAGAGTGTCACTCTGCCTGGGCTAGAGTGCTGAGGCGTCAGCCTAGCTCACAGCAACCTCAAACTCCGGGGCTCAAGCAATCCTTCTGCCTCAGCCGCCCAAGTAGCTGGGACTACAGGCATGTGCCACCATGCCCAGCTAATTTTTTCTATATATTTTAGTTGGCCAATTAATGTCTTTCTATTTTTAGTAGAGACAGGGTCTCGTTCTTGCTCAGACTGCTCTCGAACTCCTGAGCTCAAAGGATCTGCCCGCCTTGGCCTCCCAGAGTGCTAGGATTACAGGCGTGAGCCACCACGCCCAGCCTCAATAGGTCTCTTGAACTTATTCCTCCTATGTAACTGAAATTTTGTATCTTAACATCTCCCCATCCCGACTTCCAATCACCACTCCAGCCCCTGGTAACCACCACCCTACTCTCTACTTCTATGAGATCAAATTTTTTAGAATCCACAAAATCACCAGATCAATGTCATAGAGCTTTTCCCCTACATTTTTTTCTAATAGTTTCATGGTTTCAGATTTTCCATTTAAGTCTTTAATCCATTCAGGGAACCTCCTCCCTCAAGACTACATATGACCCTCCGGATCCCCAGGTGTGACCCCTTAACTAAATCCAAACTTCACAGAACAAATCCCTTTAATTAAAAAGATTTGTTGGCTGGGGAAGGTGGCTCACACCTGTAATCCTAGCAGTCTGGGAGGCCAAGGCGAGAGGCTTTCTGGAGGTCAGGAATTGGAGACCAGCCTTAACAAGAGCAAGACTCCATCTCTACTAAAGATAGAAAACATTATCCTGGAGTACTGGTGCATGCTTGCAGTCCCAGCTACTTGGGATGCTGAGGCAGGAGGATCTCTTGAGTTGGGGAGTTTGAGGTTGCTGTGAGCTAGGCTGCACTCTAGCCCGGGTGACAGAATGAGACTCTGTCTCAACAATAACAACAACAATAACAAAAATAAATAAAAGGATTTGTTCTGTAAAATTTCAATTTAGTCAAAAGGCTCCAGTCAAGGATCCAGAAGGCCACATGTGACCCCAAGGTGGCAATGCAGGTTCCCCACCCATGCCGGAGGTTTTCCTCATGGTGCGTTCTTGGCATCTTTGCCTAAAATTAGTTGTTGATGGGTAGATTCATTTCTGTGATCTCTTTTTTGTTCCATTGGTCTATGTCTGCTTTTATACCATTACGATGTCATTTTGAATATGTTATTATAGCTTTGTAATAGATTTTGAGATCAGCTAGTGTGATGACCCCAGTGTTGCTCTTTTTTTCCCCCAAGATTGCTTTGGCTATTCAGGGTGTGTTGTGGCTTCATACAAATTTTAGGATTTTTGCTTTCTATTTCTATAAACAATGTCATTGGTATTTTGATAGGGATTGCATTGACCTTGTAGTTCACTTTGACTATTACGGACACTTTAACATTGCTAGTTCTTCCCATTCCTAAACATGGGATATCTTTTTATTTATTTGTCTTTTTCAAATTCTTTCAACAATGTTTTATAGTTTTAAGTGTATAGGTTTGTCACCTCCTTGGGAAAATTTATTTCTAAGTATTTTACTTTTAGGGGGTAACTGCTGTAAATGGGATTGTTTCCTTGACTTCTCTTTCAGATAGTTTGGTGCTTGTGTACAGAAACATTACTGATTTTTGTACATTAATTTTATTTTATTTTTTGATACGTAAAAAGGTTTTATTTGCAGGGGAGCAGGAATTTAACTGAACAGACCAAGCCCGTGTGAACATCTTATTATTCTGACCCCTTCTCCTGTTTCTTCTCTGCTGCAGCAGGGTGGAAACAGCAGCAGGAACTGCAGAACCCTTGGCAGCAGAGATAGCCATAGCACCCCCTGCAGGGGCACTGACAAAGCTGCCAATACCAAAGACAGTGACATCTTCAATGTTTTTTCCATGAAGTTCAACTGATGAACTTGTTGAGCTGGTTATTATCGCCTCAATGCCTACTCTGTACAGAATCTTCTTGATGTCTTTGGAGCTGGGAAAGGGGTTGTCATTACCCCCACCCCAGGCAGCCAGGAAGCAACATAGCCCATCTTCACAGAGACCTCAGGTGACCTCACTGGCATCCAGGAGGGAAAGGCTATATTGATTTTATATCCCGCAATATTGCTGAATTTATAAGTTCTAACTATTTTTTGGTGGCGTCTTTATGGTTTCTATATAAAAGATCATGTCATCTACAAACAGGGACAATTTAACTTCTTCTTTTCTAATTTGAATGACTTTTGTTTTTTCTTTTGCCTAATTGTTCTAGCTATCACCTCCAGTACTATGTTTATAAAAGTTGCAAGAATGGGAATCCCCATCTTGATACAGATCTTAGAAGAAATGTGTAACTTCTCCCTGTTCAGTGTGATGTTAGCTGTGTGTTTATCATGTAGAGCCTTGTTTGTGTTGACGTACATTTTTTCTATATCTAATTTGTTGAGAGGTTTTATCATGAAAGGATATTGAATTTTGTCAAATGCATTTTCTGTACCAGTGGAAATGATGGAAGGTTTTTGTCCTTCATTCTGTTAGTGTTATATATAATATTTATTGATTTACATATGTGAAACCATCTTTGCATCCCTAGGATGAATCCCAGTTGATAGTGGTGAATAATCTTTTTACTGTGCTACTGTGAATTTGGTTTGCCAGGATTTTGTTGAGGATTTTTGCACCTGTGTTGTTAGAGATATTGGCCTGTAGTTTTCTTTTTTTGTTGTGTCATTGTGTGGTTTGAGTATCTGGGCAATGCTGTCCTTGTAAAATGAGTTTGAAGGTATTCCCTCCTCTTCAACTTTTTAGAAGAGTTAGAGAAGAATTGGTATTAGTTCTTGTTCAAACGTTTGAAAAAATTCAGCAGTAAAACCATCCAGGTCTGGGGCTTTTCTGCGATGGGAGACTTTTTAGTACTGATTTGACCTCCTTACTTTTCACTGGGGGTTTAGATTTTCTATTTCTTCATAATTCAATTTTCTTAGGTTGTATATGTTAAAGAATTTACTCATTTCTTCTAGGTTATCCAATTTGTTGGTGTATGGTTGTTCATAACAGTCTCGTATGATCCTTTGTATTCTGTTGTATCAGTTGTGATGTCTCCATTTTCATTTGTGATTTTATTTATTTGAAACTTCTTTCTTTTTTCTAGCTAATCTAGCTAAAGTTTGTTAAATTTGTTTATCTTTTCAAAAAATCAACTCTAAGTTTCATTGTTCTTTTCTATCCATTTTCTAAGATCTATTTCATTTATTTCTGCTCTGATCTTTATTATATATTTTCTTCTAACTTTGGACTTATTTTATTCATGCTTTTCTAATTCTTTGAGGTGCAATGTTAGGTTGTTTTATTTGAGATCTTTCTTCATTTTTTTTTCCTTTCATGGTTTGATAGCTCATTTATTTTTATTACTGAATAGTATTCCATTGTATAGATAACACCAGCTTGTTTATACATTCACCTGTTGAAGGACAGCTTGGTTGCTTCCTACTATAATTTATTATGTTTTTTATCTTTAATTTTTTAGCATAAATATAACTTTTATTTATTTTTTATTTCAGAATATTATGGGGGTACAAACTTTTAGTTACATAAATTACTTTTGTACTGCTCAAGCCACAGTTATGCCCAGTCCCTATCTCTATCTATAGATTTAACACAATTCCTATCAAAATCCCCAGAAATTTTGTTGATATGAATGAGCTGATTAAATAAGTTTTATGTAAAGAGAAAGGAACTAGAATTGCTAAAATAATTTTTTTATTTTGATAAGTTTAAGGGCTACTAGTGTAGTTTTGCTACTTGGATATATCTTGCAGTGGTGAAGTCTGGGCTTTTGGTGTCCCCATCACTCAAACAGCACACATTCAACCAATACTTAATTTTTTATCCCTTCCCCACCTCCCTCTATTCCACATATTGGAGTCTTCAATGTCTATTATTCCACTCTGTATTTCCATGAGTACCCATTGATTTTTTTTCCACTTAGAAGTGAGAACATGTGGTATTTGACTGTTTCTGCTAAAATAATTTTGAAAAAGAATTTTCAAATTCTTATAGCTATAGGAATCTAGCCACTATGGTACTGATGGAGAGATAGACACGTAGATGAATGGAATAGATAGAAGTTACAGAAATCGACCACACAAATATGGCAAATTGATTTTTCACGAATGTGTAAAAGGAATTCAATCAGGTAAGAATTGTCTTTTAAACATTTGCTGCTGGAACAATTGGACGTCTCTAGCCACATCACCAAAATAAACAAAAGAAAGCCAAAGAAAAAATCTCAACCTAAACCTCACACCTGTACAAAAATGAATTCAAATTGCTTATAGATCTATATGTAAAACATAAAACAGTAATCTTTTTAGAAAGAAATATAGGGGGAAATCTTCAAGACTTGGAATTAAGCAAAGAATTCCTACTCATGATAACAAAAGCAAGATTCCAAGACAGAATAATTGATAAATTGGACTTCTTCAAAATTAAAGCTTATATTTTGCAAAAACTCTGTTAAGATAATGAAAAGACAAGCCATAGATTGGGATAATGTATGACCAAATCACACATCTGGCAAAAGGCTTATATCCATATTATATAAATGACTCTCTAAACTCAACTGTTAGCAAACACACACTCCAATCAGAAAATGGGAAAAGATGTGAACAGATTTTTTTTTTCTTTTTTTTGAGACAGAGTCTCACTCTGTTGCCCGGGCTAGAGTGCCATGGTGTCAGCTTAGCTCACAGCAACCTCAAACTCCGGGGCTCAAGCAATCCTTCTGCCTCAGCCTCCTGAGTAGCTGGGACCACAGGCATGTGTCACCATGCCCAGCTAACTTTTTGTATATATTTTTAGTTGGCCAATTAATTTCTTTCTATGTTTAGTAGAGACGGGGTCTCACTCTTGCTCAGGCTGGTTTTGAACTCCTGACCTTCAGCGATCCTCCCACCTCAGCCTCCCAGAGTGCTAGCATTACAGGCGTGAGCCACCGCGCCAGGCCAGAAGGTGTCATTTTATATTTGTTTCTATTGTCTTTCAAACCATGACAAAATAAAAATATAATGATATTAGTAAACAATTGAGAAAATTATTTTCTGCGAGGCACTCTCTAAACATTAATTTTACTATAAAATGTGTTCATGACAGCTACTTTGAAAAATAAGAGCAAATGTAACCTCCATTTCAGAGATGATTAAACTAAAGCCTAAATAATTTTGTAACTTGCTGAGGGTCACTTGTCTAGAAAGACACATAATTGCTTTGTAGCTCAGTAAGTCATTGGCACCTGAGACCTCAGCATCTTCTTAGTATACACATGTAACCAAATTCTGAAATACTTTTAATTCAGCAATGCTACAGGACAAGATAAGATTGGAAGAGTGAAGAAACAACATTAAGAATTGAGCTACCACCCCAGCCTGCTCCTCACTAACATCCTAAGTCATCCTTTAGGCATGTGACAAGCATTGCTCGAGCGTCAAAAAGGGATTCAGTCTCTGCTCCAGTACTAGGAATGTGTTTTGGGGCAATAATGAATTGTCTATAAACCACGGTCCCCCAAAACAGCTTTCTCTCCACTGGCACAATAGTATTTTTTCTTTTCAACCTCTAAAGCGAACTATTTGACTTTAGAGTCAAATAAGTTCATCTCAGATGATAGGACTTTATGTTAAGTTCACAAATTCTGGATTCTGATGTTATTTGCTTCTGGGTTTCAAGTCCCCACTCACCTTCCTGCCACTTCATTGGGATCGTCCACGAGGCCAGAAGACTATAAAAACGCAAAAGAAGGTGACTTCTGAAGCCCAGAAAGTCTGTGACCCAGTGTGAGATGATCACGGTGGAGCAGCACTCTGCCTGCTGTGTTTGGCAGCCTCGTGATTGCGCAGAGGAGGTGGCTTGGCCAGATGCCACCATCCCTGACCTCAGTGGATTCATTGTCCCCGATGCTCCTTTCCTGTCCTTACCACTAAGAGCTCTCCTGGGAAAGCAGAGGGTTACACTGCAGTCTGCTTTCCACTCCCAGCCTGCTTGTTCACTGAAAAAATGATCACTTTCCCAGAGCGCAGAGCACCTAGAGGCGGGCGGGGCACAGAGTAGTAGCTCGTCAGGTCTCTGGACCTGACGCCAGAGACCAGGAAGAACCACAGACGCTTCAAGGAGACGGGGGACACTGCGAGGGGCCCAGCCACGCTCATCCCTGCAACCTCCCTTGACCGGGTCTCCTCGCTCTGGGGTCAAAGGACTGGAGCCTGAGACCTCTGATGGCATAGACGCTTGTGAGCATCGCCGTCCTCCTCGCCCTGGCAGCCACCAACTGAAGTTCTGAGGCTGCTGGAGGCAGATTCCACGTGCTTGGGGCCAGATGCCCTGCTGTTGCCTGCGCCTCGCCCCTCATGATGTTAAACTAACACCTCTGCGTTTGCTCAGACCGGATGGGCAAAGTTTTACCTTCTGATCACTTTCGATCAGATCACTTTCTGATCACTGTCGATCCTGCCACTGCCCCTTCACCTTGTTTTCCCCCAAGAACTAAAGCAGATAAATAGTTAACAGAGAAGAATTTCACAATTCATCTTTAATTAAGACGATGAAAGAAAAATGCATAAAGCACTATGAAGGGAAAACTGTTTTCTTCCCACTGGAACAAACACAAAAGTGTTAATGTAACAGCATGTGTTAGTCAAGGATCATCCAATGAAAGGTCTCTGCCTGAGGAACAATGAAGGGAAATCTAAGAGCTCCTTAGCACCTAAGGCAGGCAGTGGAGGCAGCCTTAGGGCTTCCAGCCCAAAGGGCATGGAATCCACCCCCAGCAGCCTTGGAACTTCAGAAGGTGGCTCTGGGCACAGTATTAGGCTGACTTCTCTCCTCTCCATCATATGTCTGGGGCTTCAGTGGTCTGGCAAGGAAGGCTGTGGGAAGGGCTTTAGCCCAGTTCTTCTGTGGCTCCACCCCTCCCGGGAATGCCTGTGGCCCCTCCTGAGTGGTGGGGTTGGATTAGGGGGGACAGGGAGGGGCTAGGTGACTCTGTACCCTGCCTCAATGTGCTCTGCATTATGGGAACCCAAACTTTTAGAGAGTAGCCCCAGCAAAGAAGCCCCCAAGGGGTAGAAAGCAGATCCCAGTTAAACTCTTGGTTGTCCCAGGAGAGCTTGAGTAAGTTGGGATCAAAAGGAAGCAGCCAGGGCCCAGAATCTGTAGAGCTCAGGGTTAGTGGCATAGTTTTCGGAATCGCAGGGCTCTCCACACCAACAGGAAAGTGCTGCTTCATCGTGCTCATCCCACAACGGGTGATAGAATATCTGCGATTCGGAAATCACCAGCTTTTGTGTTTCTATACTTTTGTCTTGGTGTGTCTAACCAGATTACAGGAAACTGAGTGTTGACAGTAATCCTAGGGTCAAATTGCATCAGGTGATAAAATTAATAATATTAACATAAAACCCTATGATCCCAGATGAAATTATCCGGAGTCAAACTCAAGCAATGACAGATTCGTTTAGTGATGAAAACAAAAACAAAACTAAAGTATTACTGGGCCCCTGGTGGGAAAATTGTTCTGGAGGACCCTATTTAATAGAAAGTTTATTATTGCCCCAGTTCACATTGTTAGTCCTGGAACAAGCAGGATTGTGGAACACTTTCCTTTCACAGCCTATTCAGGGTCTGTTTCTTCTCTTTCCCCATATTGATTAGTTCTCCATATTGATTTGTAACTCAGAAAATAAAAGATAGAAAAAATCAAGCATTGGAATTTCTGGCAATTTTTTATCTTCAATGATTGCCTCTTTTCTTACATGCACTCCTTCAGTGTATTTTTTCTGGTCACATATAAACATGGAATCAAGATATAGATGCCCTTGTATAATTGTCTTTTTGTTGTTACTATCCTTGCCAACTTTTCTTATAACAACATCATGAAATCCCTCTCTTTCTCTTACAAAGTGTTTATATTCTTTTACTATGGTGAAAGAAATTTCTATTCTGTTGCTTATTATACACATTGTCTAGTTTTTACTTTTTGGCTCAAATTTTCTTCATCTTACGGAATTTTTTTGACGGAATGCACTGCTGGAAATAAAATTTCTGGGTTATATAAAGTTCTCTGCATTATAAATTTGATTTATTTAGTTTTTGGTCCTTAAAAATATAGTAGCAATAAATTCAGCTGTCACTGGCCCCCCCAAATTCTACTTCTTCCCCACCCTTCTAACCACCCAGGCATCCTGAGAATCTCCATCCCAGTCTTCCACTCAGCTAGGACGGTCCCACGGTGCTCCAATAAACCTCTCACCTAGCTAGAACTTGTAATCTTATGCCTTCTTTCAATTCTCCCATTTTTTCTGTTGTGTTATTTTTTGCTTATTTTTCTACATTTGTATATTTTCCTCAGTTTAAGAAAAACACGTGGTTTTGAATGGAAGCATCACATTCAGAACTTTTCCTTCTGGTTTTCAAGTCAGCTTCTGCAATGAACATGGAATGGGCTGTGTTCTGAATGCTGTTGTGACAGTACAATTGCGCTCTCACTAGGAAGTGAGGTCTGTAAAAGCTGCAGCCAGTTTTTCTTCTTTGTGTGTGTGGCTCCCTTCATAGCCCCTGGAACATGATAGGAAATCAACACATGCTTGTGAAATGTGAGATCAGTTGGACTATATGACAGCAAAGAATGATATCTGATCAAGAAATTCTGTATTGGTATTCATTAATGCTTTTGTAAATAGAAAGTTTGATTCAGATGAAGATGTATTACAATTCAACCATAGATATGATATGAGAAAGGGCGGTGGCTAGCATCGACACTGGTCCCTGAGTCCCCTCCATTTGCTGGTCAAGAGGCTGAGGGTGGCTTCTCCTGTGCACAAGTAGTCTGCCAGGGATCAAGAATGGCTAGTCTCTAACATTTGCTGGGGCTCCTGTCATGAAGGAACCTTGTGGGAGCCCAAGCCAGGGCTGCCTTCCAGGACCCTTTTTCCCCTCAATTTTTTTTAAAGGTTTCAATTTGAAATTACCATCGTTTGATCTGTAATAACCTTTATAAGATTTATCTTTATAGTTAGTTGGTGGTGAGGGAACTGTGGAACTCTTTCTCAATGACGTTGTATAAAATTTAATAAACCGTTTTTACCAAAATCAGGTCAACAGGAAGCCTCAACACTGGGAGAGCTGAGAAGATGATGGCAGAAGTGCCCCAGAGCTGGGGAACGGAGTGGCCTCCTTGGACCAGAGGAGACAGCAAGATAATTTAAAAATATTTGTTCAAAACATAATATTGCTAAAATCGAATGAGGTCCTGCATTGAAGTAGGAATGTGGTGCTTCCGATGTCAGAGAAACTTGATTTAAAGCAAAGGGATATACACTTCTGCATCCGAAATTACAAACATCATTTAAGTTGATTATACCCAATGTCATAGAGGGCATGGGGGAAAGACATTTCATATTTGACAAGCATTTCTTTATTAAGTATAATATTTTGAAGAACAATATTGGAACATTTACCATACATAATTAAACCTTTTCCTTCTAGGAATGTATCCTTTAAAGGAATTTCCTCATGTTGGGAATGGACAAAAATTAAACTGGGGGAATATCTAACAATAAGAAATGAATAAATAACTAATACAAATATCCTCATCGTGCTTCAAGCCAGGCTTTCCTTACAAATAAGCATAGATACACAATTTATACTCTTCTAGAGAACAAAAACAAAAACATAGGTTTCCATAAGTTTAGGGATTTCAACTTGCTAATAAGGAAATGCGTAACTCTACGAAGTCTTTCTTCTGGGAAAATTTGACATTCCTCACCGCCCCCCATGATGAAGTATTATCACTCTTGAAATCTGAGGAAAAAGTAAACATAAACTAGCTCCTCTGCCTAGAGGATCTGAAAAGGAATGTGTGCCATCTTTGCACTGTTTGCAGGGAAAGGCCAGTCTGCAAGAGAAGCTGCTCAGCAGGGCTTTGTCTGGATAATGGGGCTCCCCACTGGGAAACCCTACTCCCCTCTGTGTTTAGCCACCCAGGCACTGCCCTCTCTCCATAAAGCAAGCCTCCACCCATTGTTCATACCTGAAGAGACATACCCCTGATACTTAGTGCAAAAATGCTGGAACCAGCTTCCTGGGTCACCATTGGAGTACCCCCCAAATCACCTGCCAGTTGGGCCTTCTCTTGCTCTCAGGATCCATTCTCCAGACACTTACAGGAATTCCTGACATTTATTATCTGAGGAGAGTTCCTGATACTGTTTTTTAAAGGCTTTACATTTCCTAACATAAGTATTATTTATATCTTGTTTCACATTGTGCTGGGGTGTGGAGGCTCATTTCTCTGCATTGGACACTACAGGGAATTGTTTGGAAGCCACATTATTTTCTTGGTATCTTAAAAAGAATGTATATCATTTGTATCTTCCTTTGGGGAGGTGGGGAAAGTAAATTGAATACACTGTATTAAAACATTTCGAACACTATCTTTGGAATGTGGGGAAGCAAAGAGACTCTAGAGAAGGGAATTTAAGCTGAAAAGAAAAGAAAGAACCTGGAAAAATGGCTTTTGGAGAAGTCTCAATGATGTGGGAACTTGAGGGCAGAGAGTTGCCACACAGGGAAACAACTGCTATGCATCCTGGGGAAGGAGAGCCTTTCTCATTTACCCAAAACTGCTCTCCTGGAATTGGCCTCCCGGGGTGTCTGTTGGGCTCTCCTGGCTTTCTCCTCCCGAATCAGTCAACGTGGCTGGAAAGGACCTATACAGTACCCAGGTCCGCCCTGTCCTGGACTTCTAGAGCGCAAGTCCCGGACCCTGTATAGAACGAGAAGGTCAGTTCCACTGATTCAGAGATTCTGGTGGCACCGGGATTCCCACTCATAAGTGTGGGTTCCAGCTCCCGGTTTTGACCCCAAAACCACTACTCCACCCAGAAGGCAAACCCAGCAACCTAGACTCCTTTCTGCCTCCTGTCCTGTTCCAACAAAAGCGACCAAAGACAGTAAGGTGAGAGGTGCAGACTTCCTTTGCACCATGACTCAGCCTCTTTATTCCAGTGAAGCCTGAATGAAAACCTGTACAACCACTACCCACGCATCTCAGGCACTGTTTCTGAGCTGCGCGGAGAGAAGGGGACACCAGTGCTACCAAAGAGGACATAGAGATGGCCATGGGCTCCGCTTTCTTTCAAAAGCAGTTGGTCATGGGCTCATTCCTGACTGTATAGTAAGATGCTATCCAATTCCAGTGGTGTGACCAACCAGGTCAGGGCGGAGCATGGGGGCCATAAGAATCAAGGAAACTGGGTTATAATCTGGAAAGGCTGGTTGGGGTGGGAATTGGGAGGGATCGGGGATGGAAAAATCAGTGCCCAGCCCCAGGGCTGAACCTCAGTGTAAGGACAGCCTTGTTGAAGTCACAGAAAAATAAATAATCCCATAATTTTCTAATAACAGCTAAAGATCAATCCTATGAGCTCTCTCTATGCTCTCTCTGCTGGCAGGCAACCTGCTGGGACTCTGTTTTCATAAACATTCGAAAAGACAGAAAGGAAATATAAATCTTTCTTTTTACATTCACCAGCTCACAGTCTTTAGAATTTGTTTTGCAGCCCTGCTCAAGGACAGACAGGAGGGGGGCAGACTCCATGTCTTAGTTTCCTGCCCAAAACCATATCTTAGAGACAAAAATCACATCCCCTGTGGAAAGTTTCAGAGATAACCAAGTGTCCAGGAACAGAAGAAAAAGAAAGACTGACAAGCTGACGTCTTGCAGCTATCTGCTAATTTCTCCACACAATTAGTATTTTTTTCTTTGTCTCCACAAAAGCAGCAAGCCACTTGGCCTAGCTGCTGGCACCTCCCTTCTTTCTTTGGGATGCCATGCCGTCTCCCTGCTCTTTCCCCCCACTCCCCCCTTTCTGTGTCTCTCACTCTCTCTCTTTCTCCTTCTCTCCACCTCTTTCTTCTCTCTCTCTTTTTCTCCTCTAAGAAGGATAAAATAACTTTCTTTTTTACTTTTATACTTCTTAATTTCTGTGTGAGAAATCTTTCTCCACCCATGCCATGAGCACCTGCTAGGCTTCCCCTCCTACCAACACTCAGTGGTAAATAGTGGGCATAAATGGCATGCAGTCTGGGTTGTTTCTCCTTAACTGGTTTATCTGTTTTCTCCAGACCATACAGTATCATTTAGGAATCCCTCACCACTCCAGAACTCTCCCCAGCCCCTGCCCCGCACTGGGAATGGTCTGTAGTTCTTCAGTTGCTTCACACCAGGAGGCAGTGAAATCCTGCATAATACCCTCCTAGAGCAGATCCTGAACTTTCTGATGTCTTTTAAACTCACCCTTCTCTGCTGGTTCCTCCATCTACCTGACAATAGATGATAAATACATCAAATATGTGAAAATTCACAATGATACTACAATAGAACTCATTGTACACATTGGAAGATTTTGGCACACCAAAGAATTATTAGAAAACTGGTAAATAAAAAAATCATTAAACATGTATTCAGATTTTCTTGCACAACTACATTTCAGGATAAACAAATAGCTGATAATAAAATGTTCCTGCTTTGATAAGAAGTCCAACTAACAAGGGAGGAATGAGAAAATCACAATATTGCCATTTTGCAATCCCTAATGAAGTAATGGAGCTAGATAATGCCCATGAATGGCTCCTGAAATCATTAGGTGAGAGTCTGATGGGGAACTTTGTAATAAACGCTTTGGGCTGACGACACTTGAAACCACTAATCAATTTTAACTCCACCAGGTGGAGACAAACAGACAATATGCGCCTCTTGAAGTGATACACTAGGAGTCTGCCGCTCAATATAAAAAGTATTCTTGCCGAAAAAGCTCAGAGTTCAGTTTGACATGGCTTCAGTTGTAACTGCCAGCTTAGAAGATTACACTCTGGGGATGTAATTAGTCAAACCTAGAGTGTAGAATATTTTACAAAAAATTACAGCAGAATTTCTTCAGCAAATATATGTTAAGGGGAAAGTGGAGGGCTGACTTAGATTTTTTGAAAAGAGAGACATAAGAGACATACTGTTATATTTTAAGCAGGTTCTCTAGAAATTAGAGAATGAAGCGAGAATGAAGATGCCAACAGCTCACGGGGGTGTGTACACTCAGGCCAGTGACCGGGAAGGAAGAAAGCAAGCACGGAGAGGGAGGAAAGGGAAGATGCTGAGTGGTGTGATGGGAAGTTATCCTGCTCCCTCTGCCTTCCCAAGCCAGGAAGTCAGCAGGGCGGTTACTTGGTGCAGGGCTTCTCCAGCTGGATAGTAAGGAGAAACCACCACCTTGGGTAGGCCACTGAAGAAAAAAAGTAAGTTATTTGCTTGTTCTCTAGTTTTCACTGCTCATATTTAACCCTGCCAGGAGCTAACTCTTGCATTTCTTGGTTGTTACGTTCAGTCTTCCAGTTCTTTCAGGACCTCAGATCTCATACTTGGTGGGGAAATGTTTTACTCAAGACTAAAAGTGGCATTAAACCAAAAGAAAGAGGGCCGCAGTGTGGTGGCTCGTGCCTATAATCCCAGAGACACAGGAGGCTCACGTGAGCCCAGGAGTTGAAGGCTGCAGCGAGCTATGATTGTTCCACTGCACTTCAGCCTAGATGAAAGAATGAGACTTTATCTCTAAAAACAAAACAACATAAGAGAAAACCAAAACAAAGCAAAACAAGAAGGAGAAAGAAGGAGGGCGATTGAGAAGATGTTTAAGTTTGTGTTTCAAAACCGTTTACCTTTTTTCCCACTCAGATCCAGTCATACACCACTAGTACATGCAGCTCCCAGGTCACAATATGGGGCTTCCTTTTTATTCCTTACAAACAAACATATCGTCACTTTCTGCCTATGAGGAAATGTTCAGGTCCAAGCAATCGCAGATTCTCCTTCAAGGTTGCTAATTATGATCTTCTAAAAGAAAAAGGCAAGATATTAATAGTTTGTAAAACAAACATCACTCCTCTCCTGTTGCTGGTTTCAAGGAATTAAACAGCTCCCCCATCCCGCCATCAGGCGGAGCCATCCGCCCAGGGTCGGATTCCTTTTCTCCTTTTCTGTAAGGGCTGTTGGTGCATAGCCTAAGGAAGGTATGTGTAAGCCATGAGATAATTTGCAGAAGAAAGCCTCGGAAAAGCTTTTCAGCACACTTAAAGGTATAGCAATTAATAAAGTGTTATTGATAAAAATATGTACTTTCTGAATCTTTAGGTTTTGAGGTAGGGTGAGAGAGACAGAAAAAATATATTTTATTGAACATAAAGTATTTCATTTCATGTCATTTCAGCTTCATTTATTAGAACATTTCCTGTTCTAGGCATCGGCGCTACAAAGACAGTAAGATATCAAGCCATTTATAGGCCAGCGGGAAAGAAAACCACACAAAGACGGCAATTACAATATGGAGTGCTAAGTGTAAAGAAAACGATGTGATCTTCCACCAGAGTGGGTTCCCCTTCTCATTAGGCAGATAAAAATGAGAGTTTATCAGGTTTGATTAAAATTGAAGCTGGATTGAGATCTGCCTTTGGTTTTCCTCACTTTTTGAGAGCTATGCTTATCCCATCTTCATCCCTAAGACTGAATAAGATACAGGCTTCTACATGGAGGTTCTAGAGCTTTCTGCTTTGTGCAGTTCCTATCAAATGTCTGCAGGGAAAGGTTGGCCACGTGCTTAAGGCTGGTCTTCCCTGACCATGGGTCTTGTTTCCTGAATGGAGCAAATCACTGTACCCTTTAGACGCTTTCTGCTTAGTTCCCCAGCCTTTCATATGGGTGTAGAACTTAGCAAATGTCACTTAGCGAGAAAAGGCTATGTATTGAAGGCATATCAAGTTTCCAACTTGTTATTCTAGGCCTTCCATTTCGCTGGCAGGGGTCCTTGACCTGGACCAAAATTAATCCTCTTGTCTGCACCCAGAATTGATAAATTCCCCTGTATGTCTGTATGTGGGGTGGGGGATGGCTGACAATTTTTAGCTCAATCAGAACAACTGTCTTTTCCCTGGAATTTTTTTTTTTTTAATAGAGTCTCGCTCTGTTGTCTGGGCTAGAGTGCCGTGTTGTCAGCCTAACTCACAGCAACCTCCAAATCCTGGGCTCAAGCGATCCTCCTGCCTCAGCCTCTCAAGTAGCTGGGACTATAGGTGCCCCCCACAATGCCCCACTGATTTTTTCTATTTTTAGTTGAGACAGGGTCTTGCTCTTGCTCAGGCTGGTCTCGAACACCTGACCTCAAGAGATCCTCCCATCTCGGCTTCCCCCTGGTTCATATAGTTCTCTTTGATTCTAAAGGTCTCCAAAACCCCTAAAAATATGATAGTTTTAAATTTCTAGCTTTTTCCAATTCTTACAGTGAAACATTAGCCTGCAAGACTTACTTTGTTCTACTTAGAAGGGTTCTCATATTAACTTGTAACATAGTCAAATTTTCTCAACAAAAACATTATCCTGGACAGCATCACCCTCTAACTTTCCCATTTCTTCTGTGTTTCATAACCATTTGCAGAATTTTCTATATTTTCCCTCTTCTTTTTCCCTTTCCCAGTCACATTTCTACCCATTACAGTCTGGCTTATGTTCCCACAATACTGCAGGAGGTTCTCTTCCCCAAATCACCAACATCACTTCCTAATTCCTGTATCCCATGCGTACTTTTCAATCATTATTTCACTTGACTTCTCAACAGCATGGAAACTATCTCACACTCTCTCTTTCTTGAAATATCTTCTTTCTCAGCTTCTGTAACATCACATCCTCATGCTTTTCTTTCTACTCCACCAGCTATTCCTTGTTATTTGCTAGTCTCAGTTTCTGTGTCTAGTCCTTATAATGGGGCATTGTTCACTATAGTATTGATAGTTCTTTTTATCCCTCACTGTTGGGAGAATAACATTCCATTTTATTAGGTAACATTTTTGTCCTTCTTACCCTGTACATTTACTACCATTTAAAGCAGGACAGCACTATCTAATATAACTTTCTGAGGTGATGGAAATATTCTGTATCTGAGCTAGGCAATACAGTAACCATTTGCCACCAGGATAGTGAGTGTCTGAAATGTGGTAATGCAACTGAAGAATTAAATTTTAAATTTTGTTTAATGTTAATTAATTTAAATTTAAATAGCCACATATGGCTAGTGGCAATTGTATTAGATTGCCCAAATCTAGACCTGGAGGTATTTATCACTTTATGGAACAGATGTTATAAAAAGAACATACTTTTTTGCTTTTTTTGTGGGGATTCAGGGCATGGAAGAAGTCATAAGCAGAAGGAAGATATTGGCTAGATACTAAGTAAGAAGCTGAGGTTCCTGCAGGGAGAGGTAGGGCGTGATCAGGAGGAGAGGTCACTGGGCTGGGATGTGATGTCTACCCAGCAGCAGGAGCCACATCAGTGCCTCATACAGTCTAGGCAGGTTGCGATAAATGAGGAAAATGAGAAATGTTTTACCCCAAAATATATTTGACAAATTTTGAGATGGCTGCCATAAGTCTCACAGACAGAAATAACACTGCAAAGCTGTCTTTTGTTGGGGGAAACTTGCATCTGTAGAGAATCTGCATTAAAACACCTGGGTCTATCCTTTCCAAATCTAGTGTGAACTAAAATAAAATCTTATTGGTCCCCTCCCACCCCCACCAGCTGACTGAATGGAACCCCCCTCCTGGCCAAGGAGATCAGAAAGGGGCTGGGGAGTTGTATTCTCTCCACTTTCTGCTGTTTGTTCTACTCCAATACCTGGGCCATGTTCTTTAGCAGAGATAAGAAAATGCTACTACTGGCTCCTCCTGGGCCTCTGTCTTGAGGGACGTGAGTTGCCAGATGTGTTTTCTGGAGGGGACTCCAGGGTTCCTGGGGAGATGGCTGCAGGGGTGTCGAGGGGCTGAAATGAAGTAAGGAAGGAGCTTAGTGCTGCAGCAGTGATGTGAGTGGAGAGAGGTATTGTCTTCTGTCTGATAAATACTGCCTGATTCACCTGGCTAACTCTTACCCTTACAAACTCCTTTCCAATGATCTCCTTGTGCTTTAGGAGATTGTTGAGGTTTGGCAACCTTCTCTGGTCTCCTCAATCCCTGACTGTTCCCAGCAGGGAGTATATGTGTCCAGCACCATCTTCCCCCACCTCACAGGTGATGCCGGGGCGGCAGGGCTCCTTCCTTTCTGGGTCCCCACCATTAATGAGGGCAGCTGGAGGCACTGATGAGTGAATGTAGGGTACAAGGAATGCATCAGAGTGCTGCACGTCATGGAGGGGGTTGGGGGCCCAGGGTAGGGTCCTGGAGGGATACCAAAGTGGATGGTACAGGAAGCCCCAGGGGTGGGGTAAGGGTTTGTTTTGTCCCTGATGCTGTCCTACCCTCTGCTCTCAAAACCTGGTATCTCCTTGTTATTTTCTTAGAGTCTCTGGCTAAAATCCTGGAGGCTACTGCATGGAGAGGACCTCTAGGGACCAGCCCAGTCCCAGCGGTACCCTCAAAGGAACTTGGGTGAGGAGGGCATGGGATGGTATAAGGTCTGGGGGCAGCCCAGGCTCCGATCTAAGTCTCTTGCTCCTTTCTGATCATAAGTCCACCTGTGACCTGGGCTAATGCTGGCCAGTCCTTGCAGCTAGAGGCAATAACCCATCACTGCTTTACCCAAGGACAGGTACCAAGGTGCTGTCTTTCTAAAATTAATAACTGTCTTTCTAAAATTAATCACACGTGTTAAAACACATAAACACATTAGTATTGGTTAAAAAACAAAAGAAAGTGCTACTACCATCATGAACACACATCTGAGTGTTTTAGTTCTGTTAATCTATTAATCATGGGGCATTTCATTTTATAATAGAAGTGTCAGAAAAAGCTGTAAACATTACTAGGCTTGACAACATAAAAATGAAATTATTTCTTCCAAAAATTTAAGAGATAGAAGAGGAGAGAATACGATAGAAAAGGCTACCAATAGTAATAGTCTAATTTTTCACACTGGGGATTCTGGAAATACTCTAGATAGTTGAAGTAATAAGAAATAGTTTTAACATATTATTTAAAGCTGCAGGCACTCAATAAAAGATCTAGCTTGCAATCCAGAACCACTAAGTCAAAGCTTCCAAGTGTGAGGCCTGAGAATCTATATTTTAAAAATTTCTGACACAGCAAGTTCACTAATTTGAAACCACAAAACTAGAAAGAATCACTGTTAACATTTGGTAGATTTTACTATTTTCTGCTTGTGAGTAATTTTATTTATTCATTATTATACAAATTTGGGGTAATATTATACTGTGTATTGCCACCGAAACCCTACCCCAAGTACCTTAAGCAAAAAGAGAGTTTATTGGCCTATAACTAAGATGTCTAAGGTTGTCTGTGAACTTTAATAACTACTCAATCCAGGGTGTCTAATACCTTCACCATGTTTAACTTTATTCAAGAGTTAAAGTCCTTCTCTCCCTTAGGAACTCTTTTTTGTTGTTGTTGAGACAGTCTCACTTTGTTGCCCAGGCTAGAGTGCGGAGGTGTCAGCCTAGCTCACAGCAACCTCAAACTCCTGGGCTCAAGCGATCCTTCTGCCTCAGCCTCCAGAATAGCTGGGACTACAGGCATGCGCCACCATGCCCGGCTAATTTTTTTTCTATATATTTTTAGCTGTCCAAGTAATTTCTTTCTATTTTTAGTAGAGATGGGGTCTCACTCTTGCTCAGGCTGGTCTCGAATTGCTGACCTCGAGCAATCCTCCCGCCTTGGCCTCTTAGAGTGCTAGGATTACAGGCACGAGCCACTGTAGCCCGTCTCTCCCTTAACAACTCTTTGAAGAAAAGGTCCTGAAATTGTTTTCATTAGCCTGTCTTTCATGATGTGCCAAGGAAATGAGTTACCATAATTTAATCTGATTCATTTCTTTGACTTCTGTGGGTTGGAGTCAGTGCCATTTGAAACACATGGGATAATTTCCTCGCAAGAAAAGGAAGTTCTGTTAACAGAAGAAGGAAAGGAAGGGCATGTGCTGATCAGAAGAAAACAACAGACATGTAACACGCACTACTTAGTTCTGCTTCCTGTTGAGTATTGTGTACTCATCAATTTTTCATGTCCTCGAGTACTCTTTGAAAATTTGATATTTTATTACTATATAAAATAAAATTCCACTTTATATGGACACTCTATTGGTTATCTATTGTTACAAAATAAATTATCCCCAAACATAAAACAACAAAAAGTTTATTATCTGCCACAGTTTCTTAGTGTCAGGAATTTCGGAGTGGTTAGCTGGGTAGTTCTGGCCCAGGGTCTGTCACGAGGTTGCAGTCAAGCTGTCAGCTAGAGGGGAATGTTGGCCAAAGGTCACAAAATTTCAGATATGTAAGGTGAATAAGTCTTAAGAGATCCACCCTATAGCGTAGTGCCTATAAAGATACTGTACGGAATACTTAATTTTTTGAGAGCACAGATCTTATGTTAAGTGTTTTTATTACAAAAAAAATTAAAAAGAGGGCTCCTGCCTTGTGTCTTTCCACATTCGGGTCTGGGCCATCTCCTAGGCCCTGGGAGCATCTTTGGCTTTGTGCAAGTGCAGCTCAGAAATGTCAGGGAGTTAAAGCTCCTGGGGGCAGCCCTTGGGGAAATAGCCTCAAAGTATCTACTCTGTCTTCCATCTTTCAGTTGAACCATTCAGGGAAAAATTCTGCTCGAAGTCCCAGCAGAATGGAAAATTCATTGCAGATGGTAGGGACCTCAATAATGCACCCTTCATTAGCTCTCCCTCCTTCCCTGTGTCCCTCTCCAAGCTCACTCGATCCTGCTCCCTGCTAGAAACTCTTAAATAAACTGCTTGCTCTAGTACTTGTCACAGGGTCTGATTTCAAGGGAATACAAAATAAATCACTATGTTTTTAAAAATTATATAGCAATCATCCTGTTGAATTAAACTATGGAGCCCAAGAAAAGAACAAGGATTCTTTACTATCATATGAAGTAAATGTGACATTGTATACATACCTTGTCTTATTGTGCTTTTGGATTAGTTAAAAACCACCATTTCCTTATTTCCTTTACTAAACACCCTAGCAAACTGTGCAACAGATGCTAAAAGAAAACATTGCTTCTCAGAGATGGAGTTTTCTAAGCTACGTATTTCAAAATATTGCAGGAGTTTTTCCTCCAAGAAGATAAGGGTAATTAAGATTTTCAATATTTGGCATCTTTTCTTCTAGGAAAACTAAAGCCTACAGCTTTGTGGCAGGTCAGGCCTTCAATGAAATCTATGCAGCCATTTAAATAGGAAGAGTTACACACTGATTGCAGTCATCCTTGTCCCAGACATGGAACATGCCCAGACTACTACTCAGGACAATTTCCAACTTGCTGATATGTCAATTCTAATAAACAAAGTAGCAAAGGGCAGCAAGAAGTCACCTGGGCTGCCCAGGTACCAACCCCCACCATTCCATGCAGAATCCAATTGCTGAAAAAGTGGCTTCAAATCAACTCAAAATTACCTTGGGCATATTACGCTGGCGTAGAGGAAGGAAGACATATGCTCTATCAGTCTCTTTTATTCTTTTTGTTTTTATTTTTACAAATTATGGATATACTTTTCTTCATGCAATAGAAATCTACATGAAAAATTCTGAATAAATCAACATTATCATTGTTTGGAATCACTATATAAATGGAGAAAGACGATGTCCATTTATTCATGCAGAGATGTAATAATTTTAGATTTAGATTTTATCCTCATTAAAATTCACAGTTTACAAAAAGAATACTAGCCCATCTCTCAGTCCTGCTATCTATTGAAAGATTTGTGTCAGAACTTAACTGAAAACACAATCTTCAACAAAATTGGTGGAATTATAACTATAAACTTACTGTGACTCAATATGTAATAAAAGGTTAAGCTGAAATATACAAGAAAACACTAATATGTAAACACTGAAAATATTTTGGTGAAGTAGAAAATACTTCTCTCATGTAAAGAATCACTCTAATTTATGTTTGGATTTTTCACATATTGGATTTTGTGGTAAATCACAAATTACCTGTGTTTCTAAAATGAATCAACATAAGTTTAGCTAAAAGCAAAAATACTTGGAAATCTAGCAAGTATTTGTGGCATTAGAGTAGGCAAATGAAGATATATATATATTTTTTCCCCACAGCTCACTGTCAACTAAAACCCCTGGGCTCAAGCAATCCTCCTGCCTCAGCCTCCCAAGTAGCTGGGACTACAGGTGCTCACCACCACACGTGGCTATTTTTTCTTTTTCTTTTTTCTTTTTTTTTTTTTTAGATAGTCTCACTCTGTTGCCTGGGTTAGAGTGCTGTGGCATCAGCCTCGCTCACAGCAACCTCAAACTCCTGGGCTCAGGCAATCCTTGTGCCTCAGCCTCTCAAGCAGCTGGGACTACAGGCATGTGCCACCATGCCCGGCTAATTTTTTTTTCCTATATATTTTTAGTTGGCCAATTAATGTCTTTCTATTTTTAGTAGAGATGGGGTCTCACTGTTGTTCAGGCCAGTTTTGAACTCCTGACCTTGAGCGATCCGCCTGCCACAGCCTTCCAGAGCGCTATTTTTTCTATTTTTTGTAGAAATAGGGTCTCTCTATGTTGCTCAGGCTGGTCTCAACCTCCTGGCCTTAAGTGATCCTCCTGCCTTGTCCTTCCGAAGTACTATAATTACCGGTGTGGGCCACCACACCCAGCCAATATGGTTATTTCAAAACACTATCTTATAAACTTCTCAGACTTTCATTGCTACCTTCAGGGACCCTTGAGTATGAAGACTCCAGATTAAGAGCTGCTGGTTTGGATCATAGTTTGTGTTTCTTGGAAGTCTGTCTGGGTCATTTGGTGTAGCTCAATCCTAGGACCCTGGTAATCTAAAATTATCACCTTTCTAATGCCCGACTGTCTGGTAATCTTAAGACCAGAAAACAGCCTCAGAGATGAGTTCACAGCAAAGTCCACTCTGAAGATAACTATTTACAAATGGATTCTGCAGAGAAATATGTCTGATCAGCACAAAGTTTTCCTTTGTGAGGTTGGAATCGGCCTGTCTGCTGCTCCTGCCTATGCTGGGGCATGATTACATGCAGGGCAGTAGATCATCAGGAAGTTTTACTTTAAACTCTATGACAGAAAAATTTTTTTTTCTTTATTGAAGTATAATTTACATATCATGTCTTTACTTCATTTTAAGTGTACAATTAAATGGTTATTAGTAAATTACCAAGTTGTACAGCTATTCAAATAAATCAGTTTTAGAGGATTTCCTACTCCCTATTGAGACCCCTAATACCCATCCCCAAATACATTTCAAGCATGCCCCTCCCCTCCACAGTGCTCACCACATCTCTCAGATGTGAGTCTACCCTCCAGCCCCAAATCCCTAGTGAACACCACCACCATTTGAGCACCATAGTGTTAATCAGTCAGTACCAATTTGATGGCAAGTACATGTGGGGCCCATTCTTCCACTCTTGTGACACCTCACTTCGAATAATGGGCTCAAGCTTAATCCAGGATAATATAAGCGGTGCTAGCTCACTGTTTGACAGAGAAATTTTAGTCTTTCTGCTTTCCACTCTACCCCTTAATCTACTCCATCCCACCCCTCACCTGCCACACACTCACCTGCATGTCTCTCTCCAGTATAGGGAAGTAAAACAACATGAAAGTCCAGAATACAGTAACTCTCAGCTTTCTCTCTATCTCGACATACATGCACACACAAGTGCACACACACTTTGTCCTTATGAGCAGAAAAATAGACCGACCCAAGGACACATTTCACTAAACCCAGGTCTGTAAAGTGATTTTTAATTTTTTTCTTTTTATTTCAAAATATTAAGATTTGGTGACATGGATCACTTTAGTAATGCTTGAGTTTTGGCTACAGGTATGTCCATCACCCAAATAGTGTTCATTGTACTCATTAGGTAGGTTTTTACCCCTCCCCGCCTCCCCCCTTGCCTCTGCTTGATATCCACTGAATTTTACTTCCCTCTGCGCACATGTGTGGTCGTCAGTTAGTTCCAATTTAGTAATGAGTACATGTGGGGTTTGTTTTTCCATTTTTGAGATACTTCAGTTAGGAGAATGGTCTCCAGTTCCATCCAAGTTGTTGCAAAAGGCGTTAATTCATCCTTTTCTATTACTGAGTAGTATTCCATGGTATACATATACCACATTTGCTTTTTCGTTTTTTGTATCCAATGATTTCAGATGTGGGTTATACCTAGAGAAGAGCTAAATATCAAGACAAGCATGTTCTCTTCTCTTAACTAGTCTTCTCTCTCATTGAAAGGACCAAATGTTGAATTCACAATTTTTATAGTGAAGCCAGGTTATCTTTTCTAGATCTAATATTCAGATTTTTACATAGTTGGCTTTAGTTCTTAAAATAAAATTGAAGGCTTTTTTTTTTTTTTTTTGCTTCCACCCCATTCTCCTGTATAAAAAACATGCAAAGACAGTTCTTTTTGTATTTTGGGTAGTTAACTTTGGGATTATAATAATTCAGAAAACGAACGTGAATATGTTGCTTGGTCAAAAAGCAGTACTGGAATTCCAGCATAAAACCTGTTAAGTGGTGCAGAGACATCTGGTTTCCGTGTAACCGCAGTTTTGTTTGTTTTGTTAAGTCTACGGTGGCTGACAAAGGGTCAGTTGCTGTAATATGATAGGGAATAACTTTCAAGGTTAGCTTTCTTCTTCTTCCCTTCCTTCTTGTCTCCTTTTTTTTTTTTTTTTAAGATTGCTGTCAGTATATGAGGATTATTAGGGATATTACTGATATTGCTATCCTAGCAAGGACACCGCCATCGCTGGGATTCTGCTTTCATCCCAAAGACAGCTCTATTGCATGATGCTTGTCATTTTCGGTGCTCTTCCTACTGGCCCTGAGTCCTCTATGGTTAGAAGGTCATTTGCTTGAGAGAGAACTTGATAAAATAGCTAAGAAGTACTCAAAGGTTTGAGCTCTCTGTTTCCCCATGGCCTTTGACCCAGCTCCCCATGTGATCTTGAATTTAGCAGGCCTCAGATAAGATTACCGAAGACATGAAGCTAACTGGCTTTCACTTTCCCCTCCCTAGAAGGGTCTTCTTTCTCAGGTCTCCCTGGACCCTTAAGCTCTCTGCAGCAATCTGAAGTTCAGTGACAGATCACAGCTTAATGAATGACAATAGCAAGCAGCATTGAGTGCCTATAGTGTTGGGGGCACACACTAGCTATATTACACACTATCTCATGTGATCCTCAAGGTAACCCATCCAGATTATTATTTTAATTTGTGGATGATGAAGCTGAGGTTCTGTGAAGTTCAGTTGCTTGTCCAAGATCTCCAGCTATTAGAGCCTGGATTTGGGCCCAGGCCTGTTTGATTACAGTCTTGGAAGTTAGATCACTATAGGATACTGCAAGAATGATCACCAAGAACAAGTATCTACATGCAGCATAATGAAGTAGAATAAAATAGTGGGTTCAAGTCCATGATATCACTGGGTGATATCACTGGGTGTGTAATGGGGCAAGTCTCCTAAACTTTTAGAGTACCAGTGTCTGCTCTACAAGGTGAGATGGGGTTTATCTAAGGCCTCTCACTGTACCAAGGTCCTGATGCCTTGTCACCTGAACTTCTCCAGGGCAGTGCAGGGGGCTTACCTACACGAAGTCCTTCTGCATCCATCTACACAACTCCCTCAGTAGAACATTTTCCTAAAGCCAGTGTCCCATGCCTATGGGCTGCTCTCTGCCTCCCATCCAGGTACTAACCAGGCCTGACCCTGTTTAGCTTCTGAGATCAGGTGAGATTGGGCAGGTTCAAGGTGGTGTGGCCATAGACCGGGCTGCTCTCTGAATGCCCAAATAACAGTAAAAGCTACCATTTGTTGAAAGTCTTTTAAAATCCCACGCATTTTAGTAGGAGCCTTAGATAGGTTATCTAACTTTTTTTTTTATTCTTTATTATCCTATTAGTCAGCTATCATTACCCCATTGGCTTATGAGAATATAATTTCTCAGTTTAAGTGAACTGCCCAAAGTTACCCAGCTAGTAATGAGCAGAGACAATATTCAAACACAGTTTTCCTGATTGAAAAGCATTGCCTTTCCAAGGCTATTTATCATGAACTTGCTTTCTTAGCTAAAAATGAAAGCAGGCGTATTGATTAGATTCAGTGCACATATGGGGCCCTCTAACAGAATACTTGAAGTCATGATCATCCTGGATGAACTGGGAGACACGTTTACTGAACACTTATTTTACAATGGCCTCTTTCCTCATCTCGTACATGCCCCTACTTGGTAGGTCTCAGCTAGCTGCTGAAAAGGAAGCCATATGACGAATGAAGTCATACCTGTCAGGCTGCTTTCTCTGACTGTCTGATTTTGTGTTTATTGTATTTCTTTTCCTCTATGATGTAAGCAGTGAAATGCCTCAAATTATGCAGTGCTTCAAGAATTTTCCTGTTTTCCCTACCACTGTTTTTATGTGGAATTTTAAGCCATGAGATTGCTAATGTGACAAGCACTCTTTCTTTTTTCTTCTTGAGCAAGGCAAAAAAGTTCCAATTTTTCCATTTGCCTCACACCATGGGTTCAAAAATGTAGTGTCATGTGATTGCCTGTTAACTTCTTTCTCCCCTTTAATAAATAATAGTTTTTTAAAAGGAAGGTAATTAACTCCAAAGGAACCTCTAATTGGTGAGATTTTAGGCTGGTAGGGTTTTTTCTGATACCTCTGAAATCACACACCTGGTGGGCATACATCTGTCTGCTCCAGGGGTGAGTAACACCCCCACTCTGTTATCTTCTGGATTATACATGAGGCAGGTGGCTCAGGCCTCCACAGGGATTTTAAAGTGGCTTTTAAACTTGCTAGTCTGTTCACCAAGGTTGTTGTCCATGGACTGACCCCTCTGCAGACTGAGACCTATGCTTATCGATTTCCTGTTTTCAGCTTGAGACCAGGCTCTGACCTAAGGGCTCTGCTTCCTCCTTCTCCTCTATGGCCTCAGGAAGAGGAAGGGTGAATCCCGAGAGGAAACAGAAACTGTGCCAAGTCCAGGGCCACAGATAGTTGGCTCAGCTCTTCTCACTGGGACAGGGAGAGGACATCCTGAGGGTAGATTCTGAATCTTAAACGTTTGGGAACCTGGGAGCAGAAGGAAGGGAATGGCAGGAAGGAAATCCATCAGACCAAAGATCTGGTAAAAAGGGCCGTAGCATCCAATTAGGGTTGGAAAACCTATGCTCCAGCCCCAGTGAAGAGGGTGACACCAGCCTATGAGAGTGCCCTCAAATCTGATGGGAGGCTTTTATATTATTAATAATTTTACACCAAGTTACTAACATTGGATTTGTTAATTGTCCAATACATGAAGTACTCAGAGTTTCTATGTCATTTCTGCTATTTATTTATTTCCGGGCACCTCTTAATGTAGGTAGGGAGAAGGGGCGTGAACATATCCCAGCCTCATGCCAGACATATTCACTCTCAATATACCACTGCCACCTGGCTCGGGTTAGTACAGGGGACCTGCATGAGCTTGGTCAGGTCTCTGAAACTGAGTTTTCTCCACGGGAAGTGTGGGAGAAAATACCTGCCTTGTCTTTCTTATAAGGCTGTTGTGAAGATTAAGTGAGTTAATATATTTTCATTCATTTTTTTTTTTCCAAAATTTATTTAGCAAGGAGCTGCTCCGTGCCCAGTGTCCTACAGGTTTGGGGGTCCTCAGTGAACAAGATAGATGAGGATCCTGCCACCAGGGTGCTTATGTTCCACACAGTACATCAGTAATTTTCAATTTTTTAAAAATCAGGTAACACTTTGTACAGTTATAATCTTACCTGGAAATCCAATAAGTAAAATAAATAAAAAGGGAGTCAGAGCAGGAGCTGAAGTCCTGCTTGCTTATCTTAGCCTCAGCTTCCTAGAGGCACTATTTGGAAATTACATCAAGAAATTTCATCACACATGGAAGAGATACAAACTGGGAACTTGGTGACTCCTAAATTTGCAAATACGCTGCGTAGTAGATGCTGTTGGTGCCCACCCAGGGCTGCAGGTCACCTTTGCTGGCTGCAGCTCTCAGCACACCACCTCCCTCATCCCACTGCTGTGAGCGTCGGCCACTGGCAGCTCACGCTGCCCCCTCATCCAGAGCTTTGCCCTTGGCTTGCAGGAACCTCTTTGTCCAGAGAAGCCACGGGCCACCTCCTTCCCTCACCTCAAGGTGGAACACCACTGTGGAGCTCTTCGTGCTTCTGAGCTCTCTGTGGGCTCAGGCTGAGACTGGACTTCAGCTTCGCCCTCGTTTTTGCCTGGCAACCTGCCCCGTCTCTGCTGCCTTCCCTACTCCATGCAGGTGGTTTCCCCCAAGAACACTCCCTGAACAAATCCCTTACACAGTCCTGTCTCAGACTACGCTTCTGGGAGCACAACCTTGGACACATGTATCTTATCATGTGTTCCATATGGTTTATTTATGGCACAAAAATAAAGAATTACAAGGCTGTTGGAAAACTGAAGGGAGAGTGCAAATGAGGACATGTTACCAATTTCCAGGATGCCGTTCCAGCAAATCAACACCCACTGTTAAATCCCAATACCAAGATTCCTCAGTATAGGTCAGCATTCTGTAAACTACAGAGAGCCAGGCAAAGGTGAACCCTGTTATTGTGGCCAGGAGAAACAGGATCAGAATTAGAGTATTATATCTTGGGGCATTGATTGCTCTTCCCCACATTTCACTAGAGTTCAAGTTACTCGATGGGCAGAGGAACTCATTTCAGGACGCTCTCTGAACTGGCCTGACAAGCACGTGCAGTGACATAGAGACTGCATCACTTTATCCACCTGTCAAGGGACAGAGTAGGATTTTTATGGGACTGCACAGTGGATGAGTTGCAAAGCATTAGAAAGATTTATCACTTATGTTGTTTAAAATATTCATTCTACTACTTTAAATTGTGTGGTACGGTTATATTTTCATTCAATGGGACAAAGGGGAAACTTGTAAAAAACTCATTTAATCTGTCATAAATTATTTATTTTAAAATACTTTCAGTGAAGACTGTATCTGGGTGGGAATTTTGCTGAAATAAAAATTATTTGTATTGAAGCAGAAAATGTGGGGGTGCCTTGTGTTATTTGCACTTTCTCAGCGCATGGCTGCGGAAGATTGTGAGCGTCAGGGGTGGGTTTGAGCACACATAGCTGAGGCTGGAAATCCCTCTTGACTCAACTTCCTGAAACATCTTGAGGGAAAAAAGTATGTGTGTATATTGGGTGTGTGAGTGTGTACATGTGTATGCGAATGTGTGTGCATGTGAGTGTATGTGTTGTCAGAATGTATACGTGTGTGTGTACATGTACAGCTAGCAAGTGACCTGTCCTTTGGCTGCGGCTCTCACTCGGCCTTCCTGGGCCTTTCTCCGTGCCTTCCCCTCCAGGCCTAGGGTGTAAAGAGTCCCTCTGCTCTCCCCTGTGGGAGCCTCATCACCCTGTTAATGTCCTTCCATCATGCAACACCTTTATAAATACTCTCCACTAAACTCTATTCACTCTGCCCTCTTGACAAATTTTCTTTGTGTGTTTTATGACAGGACCCTAATCAACGGGAGGCCATTGTGGATTCAGCAGGGGAATGTGGCCACTGCTGAGCCAAAGCCTGGCAGGAAGGGCCCTGATCTCTCCCACCTCCCTCCCTTCAGTGTCCTGCCGATGCTCCCCACTGGCAAAATCCAACCAGAAGTCAAAGGCAAGGGCAGGGTGCGGAAAGGTAGAAAAGGGGTGGAGAGTGGATTGGGAGGGCAAATGGAGAACATCCCAGCACCCTGAGTCATGCCAGGCACTAGGCAGGGTGCTGCACATACCAAAGGAGCCAGCCAAAGTCCCATTCTGGAAGAACACAAGTTAATAACTGGCAGAGTGTGGTAAAGACTAGAGCTTAGCTTATAGTCATGACCCAGCTGTCACAGTCCTGTCCACAGCTGAACTTTAAATTGTTTCCCCAGTTCTTGGGCTCCTGGCTTGGAAGAATCACAAGCCTTGGCCCACGCCACAGAGGGAGCTGACAGACACTCAGCAAGTATGTGTGAAGAATTTATTGGAAAGAAACTTTAAGGGTGCAAAGTGAAAGTACATTTCCTAAGGGGAAATGGGTCTGTCTCCTCCAGTGGAGCAGACACTGTCTTCTTCTATGTTTCTCCTTTTATGTACTAGTAGTGTATGTTGATGTAAAGCTCAGGTATAATTACTTATGACTATATGTCAAAGGTTTTGGGGTCTGGATTTTTCCAGATATGAACATAACCTAAAGATTCCTTTCCAGACATTCCTTTTTCCTATACGTGTATGGGGAAAGTCACTGTTTATGGTGTTTTTCTATTTTCTTATTGGTGGTCCCTGTCCCAAGGTCTAATTACCCCATTCTTTAAGATTGAAATAACTGTTTTCCTTGGTTATTTTTCTCTAACTATTTCCTTATTATTGTTTTTCTTTAGCTGTTTCCTCCTTCTGGTTTTTCTGTCCCTAACACAGCTAGTTATTATCTTTTATGATGAAGATCAAATGACAGTTTAAAAACAGTCTAGAAATTGATATCGTTATATATAGCATGGCTTTTGTGTAACAGTGGCCTCCACACCAAAAACCTAATATTGATGAGCAGTATCACTCTTACCACTTTCTCTAATAGGATTCTGCAGGGAAATGCAGACCCTGTCCTCTAAGCTGTTCAGCCACCTGGTCTCCTTGTCCGTATAAACCATTTTATTAACAGCAAAAAGGTGCTCGTGGTAACATAGCAGCGAGGAGGAGAGGCGTCCTCCCATACTGCGCACCCGCCCCGTGCGACACACTAAATCATATTGTCCTGTCATTTCAGAGGGGGCAAAACAACTGGCAACTGTACAAAACATGATAAGTCACGAAACACCATAGGACATGACATCAGCTACTTAAATTGTGAAACTGACATCACAGCTCCATGTGTTTGGCAACAGAGTAAACACTGTGTGTGTGTGTTGTGTGATTTAAGCACTGAAAACAAAGATACATGATGAGGGTTCTATGGATCCACTCCTGCGCTAGGCTAGTCCCTTCTCATCTCTGTCAATAGATGGGGGTGGGAGGCGGGTGCACATTCCAACCCAAGATGGGGGTGGTAGGGCCCCCATCTCCCGAAAAGCAGGGGTTGGGGGTGTCTTGTCTGACTTGCCGGTTCTCTGACTCCCCGTGACTCCCTGTAAGGGTGGCTGCCCAGTGAGAGCAGACAAGAAATGTCATCTTGAGTGCTGCAGCTCCATCTCAACTTAAAACTCCACTTGGGAAGTACAGAAGTATTGAAATAAATTCCTAATCAAATAGAAGTGTGAAAAGAATTGCTTTTGGACAGAAAAGATGTGTTGATTTTTTTTAAATGCCAGCAAATTCGTGGTAAAAAGTCTGCAAGAGTTTGTGATTCTGCCCCAATTTTTCTAAGAATTCGAAACAAAATCATTTCATTGAGGAAGAAAGGAAATGGTTCATTGATCCTCTCTGAGAATCATTTTTTAAAGTTAATGATTGGTCTAAAGGAAGTGCCAGCACTATTTTGGCAACATCCCACGCATGCATGAGTCCCTGGGAAAGCAGTTAGGTGTTAAGGAATGTTAAGGAAAGGTGTTGGCTCCCTGTGCAAAGCAAAACCCAAGAGAGGTAACGTTTACAAATTCCTTTCAAAAAGGCAAGTAAGACAAAAAGATCAGAAAGCTCTGTTTTGAACACAGACTGTTCCAATCTGACTTTGTTTTTAGAAGCTGCCCTGTTTCCCTTTAATGGATTGTACTTTGTAACTGCGTACTATAAACAAATGCTCAGGCTGGGGTGTAGGGGAAAGGCCCTAAGAGTTGGCAAACAGTACATTGATATACACTTAGTTAAACAAGGAAGCAGAGCTTGTGCCCGTGGACCCAAGAATATGAGCGGTGACCCTGCAGAGTTCCAAAGGCAAACAATGGGGCTTCTCAGCTGCCGTTCCTGGCAGCTCTACTTGGGGACTGTGTTGTAGTTCCCCCTGGAAGCAAAGGGGGGAGGAAGTATTTCAAGAACCCGCCTGTAGTTTGTCTCCTAGGGTTTCTAAGCAAGGAATTAGAGAGCTGGCCTTGAAAGTTTAAGGCTTGCTGATTTTTTTTTTCATGACTGTGTAAATGGTAGTTTTTTTCTAAATTATAGGTTTAAGATACCAGTTTTATTAATGGAAAAATGATGTAAGAATGCTGTTTGGACTAAATGCCAAAAGACAGCTTCCTTTTCTTTTCCCTTATGAATTGCTTTAACCCATTTAGCTGTAGAGAGTTGAAAAAGAGCCAGTGGAATTTAGTTGGGTCTGTCAGAAAGAGAGAAAAGGCAGGGAGTCCCTGGCTCTGGGCACAGGCAGGTACCTGAGCTTGCAGGAGGTCATAGACTAACTACATTGCATTTGAATGGCTCTAAATGAAGAGTGGGATGGGAGTCAAGCCCTAAACACATACATTAAGGAAATACATGATTTGTAGCTGTAGTAAAACACATCACTGAATCAGACACAGATTTTGGCTGCTTTAAAAGCTTGATCTGGCCTGACCATGTGACTGGGATGAATAATATGTTAGCAGAACAATGAGATCAATTCACATATCCAAGCTAGTTTTGGGTTCTGTTAAAAACAAGAAATCAAACTATTCTCATTGTAATACTGGTTTAGAGAAGAAAAGCAAATTTATTTAAAACAGCTTTTCCAAAACTGTTTAATAAACAGATCTCTTTTTATGGAACTACGTTACAGATTTCCACCACTGACTTAAATTATTTTTACTGTAATGTAATAATTGTGTTTCTCTTTCTCTTATCTCTTTTCTTCTTTTTGCTTGTACCTGGGATTCATTGGGATTTTTGAATCCTGAGTTTCTATTTTTTTATTCAAATTTGGAAAAGCTTTGTGAACCAAAATAAAATTTTAAGGCTCTCCCTCACCGACTGACTGAATGGACCCCCTCGTGGCCAAAGGAATATCCTAAAATTGTCTGCCAGAAGGAGGGAGGTCAGACATGCTTCATCATGCCTCTCTCCCTTCTTGGAGTCCTTTGTGACCTACTGACAGGCCTAAGGGTATGCAAGACAAACCTGCAGGTCCTCAATTTGCATAACAAATCTATGTCTGGTGGCTTATCTCTGATAACCACTCTTTATGTTAAAATATTCCAAGCCTTTAGACAAAGCTTCATGTCTTTAACCAATTACAAACCAAAGAATCTTTAAACCCACCTATAACCTGAAAGCCGCCCCCTGCCCCCTGCTTCGAGATGGCCCACCTTTTCGGGCCAAACCAATGTGTGCCTCCCACATACTGATTTATGACTTTACTTGTAACCCCTCTCTCCCTGAAATGTATAAAACCAAATTGTAACCTAGCCACAGCGAGTCCACTTGCTGAAGGTTTCTTGGGAGTGGCTCCAGGTCATGGTCCTCAAATTTGACTCAGAATAAACTTCTTTTAAATATTTCAGAACTTGGATTTTTTCCATCCACATCTATATATACTATGTTTTTTTCCTGTACATACTACCTATGATAAAGCTTAATTTATAAACTAGGCACAGTAAGAGATTAACAACAATAACTAATAATAAAATAAGACAATTGTAACAATATGCCAGGAATACTACTCTTGCCCTTTGGGGCCATTATTAAGTCAAACAGGGGTGACCTGAACACAAGCTATGACAGTCAGTCTGACAGCTGACGTGGCTACTAAGTGACTAATGTGCTAGTAATGTCGACATCATCGTGGATACCCTGGATAAAGGGAGGATTTGCCTACTGGGTGGGGTGGAGCAGAACACCATGGGATTTCATCACGCTACTCAGGACAATGCATAAGGTAAAACTTATGAATTACAGATTTCTGAGAATTTCCATTTCATATTTCAGACCACAGTTGACTATAACTGAAACCACAGAAAGTGAAACCACAGATAAGGGGGCCCCACTGTAAACATACATGTGAGCTGTTATATTATATGGTTCTGTTGAGATCAAATGTCATTGCAGGTTTTATTCATCTTTTTCTTTCATTTTAATCCTTAGAACTTAAAATGTCTTTCTTCTAAGCCACAATCCAAATGACTTAGATTTAGGGCGGTCTTTTTTGTTCAGTATAAAATATATTATGCACCAAGAATTTTGTATGAATATTATGTGTTTATTTTTGTATTTTCTGACATCCCCACTAGCACATAAGTTCCACAAGGGCAGAGAATTTCTTTTATTCATTGGTGCCTAATCAGTTTTTGACACAAAGAAAATACTCAGTAATATTTGTTCAATGAACAGATGAATGAATGAGTTTCAAACAAGGCATGTTTACTGGCAAATTATGGTCAATTTTTTTCTTTTCTTTTTCTTTCATTAAATAATTTGTAATCACAAGATGAACATCATTTTCACAATGTTAATAACCTACCCTCCCTATTTTGCATTCACCCTAAGGAACCCAATAGCAATACATTTTTCTACCCCTTTCTCCATATTCACAAAAATATATGCAAATACACAGAGATAGATTTGCTTCCTTTCTTGCTTCCCTCCCTCTTTCTAACATTTACTCTGAAGTTCCTTTCTTCCCCATTTACTATCGTAACATGGATTTCCCTTCAGTTCAATAGAAATAGATCTAATGCTCTTCTTCCTAAGGACCAAATAGAGAAAAATTTGAATTAATGTAACCATTCTTCTTTTGATGGATATTCAGATTGTGTTTCAACTGGTGTCACTACAAACAATGCTTATATAAGCATCCTTATAAATAAATATATCTATGGAGATCTGGATTTGTCTGTTGGATATAACACTAACACAGGATTTCTAGGTCAAAACTATGCACATTTAACATATATAACACATAAACTCATTGTCTATCTATTATATGAGTTGCAAGTATTTTTACAGACTTTGTTCATGGTATTACTGGAGACAACTCTCCATGGGTCTCTTGACCTTCTGCATGTTTCCCGAGCAGAGGCTCTGACTGGCTTTGCTCTGTACTATCTTTACAAGGACGTTTGTACAAGGAACAGCCATGGAAGATAGAGATAGTGCTTCCCTCTGAAGTAAAAGGTAGGCATGCTTATTGTGCCTTATAAAACATTCAGGGTCTCTAAGCTCAGGGTACCTCTTCTGTAACCCACTGTGTTTGCAGGTATTACCTGACACTCTCCGCTTCACTATGTAGGAATTTGACCTCAAAAAACAGGCACAAGAAAATGCTGATACCCTTGCTACTGCTACTGCAGTAAGTAATAAAGCCCTTTGTCTCTGAACCAGAAGTCATATTTTATACCAGCGTCTGTGAAAATATGGCAGGCTAACTCTCTAGCTTGCCAGTGAATACAATTCCAGACACTTTATAGTTCTAGATAGCTAGCTATACATGCTTTTAAAAGGTAATGGTCCCATATGGATATCTGTAAGTCTTCTGGGGATCATGTCTTATTTTGACGGTCTTGTACATTCCCAAATTACACAAATATTCTGGTAAATTTTCTTCTAATATTTTAATTTTTATACTTGAATATTCAAAATAGATTACAGTTTTGTATACTGTGAAAGACACAGGACTTAGCTTTTTCTCTTCCACATGATAGCAATCTTTATTAAATAAATTATTCTTTACCCATTGAATTAAAAGTTTACTCTTATTACTCTTATTATATACTCATTTCCCATATGCACTTGAATCTATTTTGGAATATATTAGGTGGCACTAGTCTACTTATTTAGATCCTTCTAAAATAGAGCAGTGTTTTTATTATAGCAACTTGGTATACATTTTAATTTTTGTCAAGATATGACCATTATTGCTATTGTATTCGAGATGTTTTGGCTTTTCTCAAACATTTATCCTAGTATATGAATTGTTTAAAATAAATTTTACCTATCCCAAAAGAAATCAATTGAAACACTGAGTAGAATTGCATTAGATTACATAATATTTTTGGAATGATTGCTATTTTTGTAACATTAGAGTTTTTATCTAGGCACTATTTGGGTCTTATTTAAGTACGTTCGTAATAGTGCATAATTTCCTTTTTTTTTTTTTTTTGAGATAGAGTCTCACTCTGTTGCTCTGGGTAGAATGCCACAGCATCAGCCTAGCTCACAGCAACCTCAAACTCCTGGGCACAAGAGATCCTACTGCCTCAACCTCCTGAGTAGCTGGGACTACAGGTGCGTGCCACCATGCCTGGCTAATTTTTTCCATTTTTAGTAGAGATGGGGCCTCACTCTTGCTCAGGCTGGTCTTGAACTCCTGACCTCAAGTGATCCTCCTGTCTTGGCCTCCCGTAATTTCTTTTAATAATCAAGTATCTTCTATAGCTACATGTTTTATGGTTCATTTTTCTTTGGATCAGGATACATATAGACACATATACAAATTTCTCTTACTCCAAATTATCTTTTCTAACTAAATATTGCTAGTTTGCACAAAAGCTATTAATTTTTATTTTTATTCATTCATTTTACCAATTCCTTATTCAGCTTAAGAGTTTTTAATAAATCCTTTTGAGATTATAGGTATATTATTAGCAAACTTTTTTTATTCTTTTCTAATATTTATACTGATCTTTCAAGGATTTAGGAAAATATTTTTTCCTGATTACATTAGCTAAAATCTTTAAAATACCATTGAATAATAGCAGTGATAAGAAGATATCTGTTTTATTATTTTATTAAAATGGTGTTAGTTTTGTTTTTTAACTATATTAACCATAGATTTATATAAATATTTGTATCATGTCTAAGTAATTTCCTTCTAATTTTATAAGTTTTTATGAGGAATGATGAATTTTATCATTGCCTATTTGGCATCTTACAATATAATAAATAATTATAAGTTAAAATTTTTAATATAGTACATTTTATATATGATTTACTACTGTTGAATAGTGCCTGCATGCCTGAGTAAGTCCCACTTAATCACAGGTTATTATTACTATAAAATATGGCCATATTGAGTTCACCAACATTTTATTTTCAATTTTCATAAGCAAAAATGAACTTTAGTTCTTTTGGCGGGTACTATCTCTATAAGGTTTTGGAATAAAGTTATGCTCATTTCTTAAAATAAATTAGAAAGGTGTCAATTTTTATCTACCCATTGGATTATTTCAATAATATAAAAATTACCTTTTTTAATGCTTCGTTAGAATTCAGCTATAAAGTCATCTCAGTCTAATACATCAAAAATTTTAGATTTTAATTTCCTTTTTAATTATCTCCTGGAGTTATTAGTTATTTGTTGTTTACATCTGATAGTTCAGAGGTTTTAACACCTGTGACATCAAATGAAGATCTCAAAAAGTCTCCTTAGGAAAATTGGTAAAATATATGAGAGGGAAGGCAAAGTGCCACGAGAAAACCACCGTTAGAGTCACTTCGTTAATTCATACCACGAAGCACCACCTTTCATACAGGGATGTGAGTAACCACAGAAAGCAGCAGGACAAAGAAATAAAGAATCCAAGTTGTTGAACCCCCAAAATGATGTTTATTTGCTCACTTCTCAAGTGTTCCTTCAATTGAGAGAATGGAAGGTTCAAAATGGTCCTATCCCATCTCCTTTGTCCCCAAATCTGCTTTGCCCCAGTTAGGATCCATTTTAAAACAAGATCAGGAATAAAACAGTCCTTTCCTTTGTAGCAGTGATTTTTTAAAGCATCTCATGCCAGTATTTAGCTCCTAAATATATTTCTGTAAATTTCCAATAAGCACCTCCTCTCTGGCCTCTATTCCTCATACCAGTTAACTCTTCCTCTTTTTCATCTGGTAGTCTTCAGTGGCTTTTTTTTAAATCAGGCAGCTGAAATGTATCCCCTAATAGTCAGTCATTTCCTACATCTCTGGGTTTATAATTTTATTTTTGCTCCTCTAGCTGAACTGTCTTCCCAATTCTCCTTTCAGCTACACACCCACACCAGGCATGGGCTTCTTTCCATTATGCTCTTCCTGTTACTTTGAGTCACCAGAATCACCCCCCAAAGAGCACACTAACTCAGCAGTGCCCTCTTCCCAAAATGATTTAATTGCTTCTGATGCAATCTTTGAACCTCTCCCTATCCTCATCAACATAAAAATTAAATCTGTTGTTGTTTCAGAAAATGAACCACATTGAGCATGCTGAACCACCAGGAGATGAGATGCAGAACAGTAACTAGATGACAAAGACATTACCACCACGCTCAAAAATGCAATTAAGTCACATCAAAGATTATCAGGAACACTGCTGGTAGTCTGTGTTCTCCTTCACTTCAGCACAGCATAGAAAAACAGGCACATGCTTCATCAGAAGTACGTGATCTGATCTGATCTTCATCTGATCTACGTAAAAAGACATAGACTGCTCAGGCTGATCTGACAGGCCATGGGTTACTGAAATCACATTCTAAGTTAACATAAATTGCTATACCTACTCTCTATGGTAGAACATGAGAAATTTTTTAAAATTTAATTCCAGTATAATAGAGACTAACAATACAATTTGTATATCTTACCTTTTAACCCTAAAAGAAGAGAATTAGGAATCCTTCTATAAAAGTATGTTTTCCAGAAAACAAACAAAAAGACCACATTGGAAATCTTTTGAAAAGAATAACTTACAAGAGGATAGCAAAGGGTTTTGCTTAGGAAATCTCTGCTATTAATATTTAACTATACTTTGCCTTCACTCTGATCACTCTGCCCTTTTGCATTTGAACTATGCTTCTGGCACTCGGTATATGTGCTAGAGAGATTTACTGTGTACCAAATAATCAAAGTGTTCACCCACATGCTTCAGCCCCTTTTGCAGTGGAGGCCACGTGACTTGGTCTCATGAATGGGCTATGAGCTCAAGTGTCACTTCTGAGCTAAGTCTAATAAACGGTGGTATGTTTCCTACATTTGTCTCTTCCTTTGCTGCTATGACCTCAGAGGCCATGAGGTGAGAGCACAGCACCACAAGATGTTTTCTGAGTCCCCTGATGAAGGAAAGCCTCTGCTAATCCACAGCAGCCTATGTGTGAGTTACAAATAAACCTCTGTTGGCTAAGCCAGTGAGATTTGGGACTTTATCAGTTGCAGCAGCTAGCATTAATTACCCTAAATAATACAATGCGTAATCACAGAACATTAGGGCAGAAAGGAATCTGAGAGATCACCTATTCCAGTGTGTTTCATACTTCTGATTGTGTTTATCAAAGGAAGACTTTCTTCATATTGCAGAAGAATGAAACAGAATCCGTGTCTTTCACCACTCACAAAAATTAATTCAAGATGAATAAAAGACTTAAATGTGAGGCATGAAACCATAGGAATACTAGAAGAAAACGTTGGAAAAATTCCTCTAGATATCAGCCTAGGCAAAGAATTTATGAAGAAGACCCCAATGGCAATCACAGCAATAACAAAAATAAATAAATGGAACTTGATTAAATTAAAAAGCAAAAGCTTCTGCACAGCAAAGGAAATAATCAACAGAGCAAATAGATAACTTACAGAATGGGAGAAAACATTCACAAGCTATTCATCCAATAAAGGGCTAATAACCAGAATCTACAAAAAAAAAAAAAAAAAAAACTCAAGAAAATCAGCAAAAATCAAACCACCCCATCAAAAAATAGGCAAAAGACATGAACAGAAGCTTTTCAAAAGAAGACAGACAGATGGCCAATAAACACAAGAAAAAATGCTCAACAACCGTAATCATCAGGGAAATGCAAACTGAAACCACAATGAGATATCACCTTACCCCTGTTACAATGGCTTTTATTAAAGTCCAAAAATAATAAATGCTGGTGTGGCCTCACAGAGAAAGGAATGCCTCTACAATATTGGTGGGACTGCAAATTAGTACGACCTTTATGGAAAACAGTATGGAAATACCTCAAAGAACTAAAAGTAGACCTAGATTTGATCCACCAATACCACTACTGGGTATTTTCCCAAAGGAAAAAAAGTCAGTTTATCAAAAAGACACCTGCCCTCAAATGTTTATTGAAGTACAATTCACAATTTCAAAGATGTGGAACCAACCAAGTGCCCATCAATTCATGAGTGGATTAACAAAATGTGGTATATGTATACCATGGAATACTACTCAGCCATGAAGAAGGATGACTTAATGCCTTTTGCAATAATTTGGATAGAACTGGAGATCAATGGGCTGGGTGTGGTGGCTCATGCCTATAATCCTAGCACTCTGGAAGGCTGAGGTGGGAAGATTGCTTGAGCTCAGGAGTTCAAGATCAGCCTGAGGAAGAGACAGATCCTGTCTCTACTAAAAATAGAAAAATCAGCTGGGCATCGTGGTGTGCTCCTGTAGTCCTAGCTACTCAGGAGACTGAGGCAGGAGGATTGCTTGAGCCCAGGAGTTTGAAGTTGCTGTGAGCTAGGCTGACGCCACAGCACTCTACTCAGGGCAGGGCAACAGAGTGAGACTCTGTCTTAAAAAAAAAAAAAAAAAAAAAAAACAGAACAGGAGACCCTGGAGACCATAATCCTAGGTCAAGTATCTAAAGAAGGGAAAAATAAACGGCACATGAAGTGTTTGTTACAACTAGCTGATGAGCACACATGTGCATAGAGGGAAATAAAACTCAACAGAAATCCAGCAGTGGGGAAAGGGAAAGAGGAGATGGGCAAAAACCTATCTAACGTGTACAGTGAACACCACCTGGGTGATGGGCACACCTAGAATCATGACTCAAACGTTATAAAAGTGATCCATCTAATCAAAAATATTTATACCCCCGTAATACTTTGAAATAAATAGGACACTGACATTGAATTTTGTTGAGTCTCTCATTGAAATGTATTTATGTTCTTATTTGAACTACTGATCTTAATTCATAGACATTACCTATTATTAAAGCCTTTTTTAAATCTTAGAATAAATCTACTTCATTTTTGTTAAAAAAAAAAACTACTTAGAAATAAAAGTGAAGCTGCTTTGTTTTCACTGTTGGTGGATCTCCTAGAGTCCCAGCCTTGTCTCTCCCACACCTCCATCCTCAGACATCAAATAATCTCCAATGTCCACACCTCCACAGATACACAGAGTGAGGCCACTACAGGACATAGCTTGAAAGATACTAATCTTCTCCAACTCCCTCAATTTGCGGAGGTTCCAGAGCTTACAAGTCTTGCCTAAGTTCTTGATCACGCGCAGAGAGCAAAACCAGGGCTATCCTGTGTGTGTGTGCATGTATGTGTGTGTGTGTGTGTGTGTGTAAATTTCTCACCACACATCAGGAGACAGAGCTTTGAATTTATCAGATGGTGAAGTTTTTGAGAGAAAGTATTTTAACAATAGTTTGTCTGTTGGCCCCTAGCGTGAAGCCAGCCACTGCCCACCTGCTGATGCTCGATGAATATTCACTGACTGAATATGGATCAAAGGACACATCACATTTGTAACTATTCAAGAAACTAATAAACAATTTAAAATAGAAACAGAAAATGCTCTGTTTGGCATTATTTTTACACATGCCTCCTGTGATCCAGAAATTCTGCTCCTAGGACAAGAGAAACACTTGTATATGTACAGCAGGATTCATATTCAAGAAAAATTTTAACAGCATGGTTCACTCTAGAAAGAACCTATTGTGAACAGTGCTCATCCATGGGAGATTTGATGACTATGATGTGCACATTTTACAGAAGTTAAAATGAACAAACTATAATGACATGTAAAATATGATGAATCTTAGCAAAGTAATACTGTGAAAAATTAATTCCCAGAAGATTACATATAGCATGATATTCTTTTGTATAAACAAAACAAGTGTGTGTATATGTGTATATATAAATGTTTATATGTTTATAACTAAATTGGGTATAAACAATGAATATATATTTCACATACAGAAAGGAAAACAGGTTAGTGACAAACACGTGATTCAGGCTGACATTAACACGAATGAAGGGAAGCAGCAGGATAAGACGAAGGGCATACGGCTAAATGTGTATTTATCATTTCCAAGATCTCAGCTTCTACTTTAAGTTACGGATTCATGAGTGCTCAGTATTTTTAGATAAACAGATGTGGACCAACAACGAACATGTGATCCAAACCCAGGATTAGGATTTATTCAATAAATAATGGCCTGAAGTCTAAAGGCAAAAATGTTAAAGAACCTACACATATCTTAGAACAAAAAATGGTGGGAAAACTTGCTTCCCTTTCCCTCCAAAGCACACCAACTACACAACTAGCCACTCTTGGTTTAAATATTAAAGGGAAAATGGCCAATATCTGATACCATTGGTAGCTTTCGGAGAGATAGATGAACAACTATTCTAGGAGAACTAAGAATGCGAATGGCACATGGTGCCTGATTTAAGAATAACAATGGACTGCCACACACCAAGAAGGAGAAAAATATATATGACACACTCAGTTATGTGTTGACACTTACATACACAAATACATATATTCATATGCTCCTCACCCAAGGATAAAACAGAACTAGAATAGTTTAAATTAGGCAGCCTTCAAATGCATCTCACTTCCCACTTTACATCCCCAGCACTAGCACAGCACACTGTCACTGACTAGTGTTCTCCTCTGACCAGCTGGGTGATCTTGAGCAAATCACGCAACCGATTTGTATATACTGTTCCTCATCAGTTGTGAGCATTAGGAAGCAAGTTAAAATATTAGTACAAAATCTGATACTTAATACTTTTCTGGACAATGTGGACTGAATTTTAATCTCAAAGATAATAAGGAAAAGAAGAGCGTTGTGATGGATTTTCAGTGATGTTTAAAGCAAGCTACATTGCAATAATATATTAAATAAATTGAAGCCCTTTAAAAATGAAGAGTTCAGCCTCACTCCTATCCCTTTCCCTAAATCTGTTCACCCAGAAACAGAAAATGTATACACATTGGTAATCTATATGTGTAGTTTCTAAAGCAATACCAATGTATAGGTCTAAATTATACATATAGTTTACCAGTGTATAGGCTTTCTATTAAATTATCAATGTTCATTCATAGAATATTTAGAGTTTTCAGAGTTATTGTTTTATCTAGCACTGGTATAATTACGGTAATGAATTTCATCTTCATTTTTTTGCACTGGAGTTCCATTAAAACATTTACTAAAATTAGGGAATTTTTAAACCATGGAAGCTTAATTGCATTAATTATCCTTTCTCACCCTCAAATGTTTTATAATGAAACTAAATAATGGATGCAATAATGAAGCAAAGGACAAGTTGGATTTGCATATTTTATAAACATGCTCAGGAGAGTAACTGTGCTACTTTACTTGGAATGGTAGTTAGGTTAATCATGTGTTTATGAAAGAGAGTGCCCAATTTCCTTGGGGCAGGGAGGTGCTAAGAGAGGTGACTTTGAAACGATGCCCTAGGTGTCCTCCTTTGCTCTCATGTGGATGAAGATGAGAAAACAAAGCTTTCAAAAGAGCATCCATGTTCACAGAGAAGTTAACTGTGAAACCGTTAAAGAAGTTTTCCCACAGCCTCCAAAATGGGACATAAAATGTTTAATTTACCAAGTGCTCATGGGGATAGATTGAGAAAATCTCCTCTGAGCTTTAGCTCATAAAATTTCCTGAACTTGCTTCATGAAATGAAAAGTATTTTCAAAAAGAGTGAAAGAGGCCGTTGCCTAAGTCAGTGCCAGGGAGGCCCACTACGCAATAGGTTGCTCCCTAGATGTTCTCCCCAAGGCAAACAGAATGCTGTCTTTGGCCACTCTACCTCACTCCCTTTTCCTCCACCCC
>CAUYRT010100477.1:0-11953 GCA_963574885.1 Lepilemur ruficaudatus | reverse complement strand
TCCTTCCTTCCTTCCTTCCTTCCTTCCTTCCTTCCTTCCTTCCTTCCTTCTCTCCTTTCTTTCTCCCTTTCTTTCTTTCTTTCTTTCTTTCTTTCTTTCTTTCTTTCTTTCTTTCATTCTTTCTTTCTTTATTTCTCTCTCTCTCTTTTGACAGAGTCTCACTCTGTTGCTTGGGCTAGAGTGCTGTGTTGTCAGCCTAGTTCAAAGCAACCTCAGTCTCCTGGGCTCAAGTGATCCTCCTGCCTCAGCCTCTCAAGCAGCTGAAACTACATGCATGTGCCAACACACCTGGGTAATTTTTTCTATTTTTAGTAGTTCCCAGCTAATTATTTCTATTTTTCAGTAGATATGGGGCCTCACTCTTGCTCAGGCTAGTCTCAAATTCCTGTCCTCAAGCAATTCTCCCACCTCGGCCTCTCAGAATCCTAGTATTGCAGGTGTGAGCCACTGTGTCTGGCCTATTTATTTTCTGCCTTAATGCTTTGTTGAGCCCTGACAGTGGAGTGTTGAGGTCTCCAGCAATTACAATGATGCTATTTATTTCTTCGCTTAGCCCTAGTAAAATTTGCTTTATGTGTCTGGGAGCTCCTGTGTGAGCACATATATATTTAGAATTGTTATGTCTTTTTGTTGAATTGCTCCCCTTACCATTATATAATGTTCCTTCTTTGCCTCTGTTGGATTAAAGTCAATTTTACCTGATAGGAGAATGGCCACACCTGCTATTTTTGATTTCCATTTGCGTGGAATTTTTTTCATCTTTTCACCTTGAGTCTGTGTGTGTCCTTTTGGTTTAGATATGTTTCTGGAAACAGCAAATATTTGGACTGTGTTTTTCCATCCACTCAGCTAACCTATGTCTTTTGAGAGGAGCATTCAGTGTGTTAATGTTAACTGATAGCATTGATAGTGGGCTGTTAGTTTGTTCATGCTTTTGGGTAGTACTTTAATGCTTTATTTTTTACCTCTTGTTCTATGGATTTATAAGAGTTGTGAGGTTGGGGATTTTAAAGGTGAATTTACACTGGTGGGTATTTGTTGTGCTAATTTGTATATAATGCTGTTCTGAGTATTTCATGCAGGGCATGTCTGGTCATGGCAAATTTCCTCAGAATTTGCTTGTCTGAAAAAGGCTTAATTTCTCTAACTGATTGTGAAACCTACTTTTACTTTATACAGAATTCTAGGCTGGCAGTTTTTCTGTTTAAGTTGATTGAAGATGGAGATCCATTCCCTTCTGATTTGTAAGGTTTCTGCTGAGAAGTCCACAGTTAGCCTGATGGGTTTTCTTTTGTAGGTTATATTATGCTTTTGTCTTGCTATTTGCAGAATTTTCTCTTTTATTTTGACTTTGACCAGGTTCATTACTATGTGTCTTGAAGATGACCTATTTGCTATGAATCTTCTAAGTGTTCAATGTCCATCTTGTATCTGTATGTCTGAATTTCTGATGATACAAGGAAAGTTCCCTCAATAATTTTCTCAAATAAGTTTTCCATGCTTTTGTCTCTTTCTTCTTCATGGATACCTATAATTAGAAAGTTAGTTCACTTCACATAGACCCATATCTTTCTCCGTGATTGCTCAGACATTTTTGTACTCTTCTCTGCTTCTTTGAATGAATGGGTTATGTCAAGAGCTTTGTCTTCAAGCTTTGAGATTCTTTCTTCTCCTTATTTTAGGCTGTTCTTTAAGCTTTCTGCTGTGCTTTTTGGTTCCCTAAATGGCTCTTTCATTTCTTCCAGTTCTTTTATATCCTTTTGTATGTTGTCTAGCACTCTAGTGCTAGACATTTTTCATTGATTTCCTGAAATTCTTTTAGCTTCTTTTTGTTGGTTTTCAACTTCCTCCTAAATTCCATTCATCTTATTTGCCATACATTTTCTGAATTCCATTTCTTTCATTTTGGCCATTTCTTTGTGGGTGGAGTCCACTACTTTACCTCCACTGTGTTCCCTTGGGGGTGTTGAACTATTTTGTTTTTTCATGTTGCCAGTGTTCTCTTCATGGTTTCTTCTCACCTGGCTCCTCTTCTCTCAGCTCTGAGTTAATAGGATTGCAGGGCTGCTGTTTTCTTTTGCTGACGACTCTTTCAAACCAAGTCTAGGAGTGATGGTTGCCCAGGTCTTGTGGTTCCTGAGTGAAGTATTAGACCTGGGGGAAGTTATACTGGCCCAGTGGTAATAGTGGGGATTCAGTGGTGTGGTCTTGGGATCCAGGCACAACCGTGGAGTCTCAGGGGTAGAGTTGCAGGGCCAGCAGGGAACCCTGGAGTTACAGGGGTAAGGTAGAAGAAACTAGTCTCTAAATTACCACATAAAAGATACTCTCCTATCAACAAGGAACACTTGTACTAAACTTCTATTGTGTTAAGTTCCTAACATTTCACTTTTATTTATTACAGTACCCAGAGTTGCTTTAACCTACAAATATATTAACTTAAGACTCTCTATGGTTTGGTTTTGAGGATCTTGAAGTTTCCAGATCATTAAATAACCCCGATAAATAGTTCTTGATCCTTATTCCTTCAGGCATGCTTTATTTATCTTTGGTTTTAATTTAACACTTATTTCTTAAGTAGCAACTATAAAGAAGAAAGGCAACACAGTAAAGTGGAAAGAGCCCTGAATTTGGGATAGGATGAAAAATGTTCAGGCCTTTTCACTTACTGTTGGTTGAGTGATATTAGGCCAAATACTTAACCTGACTCAGTTTCTCTTGGCATATTGTGAATAGTAAGTTGCCTCAGTACAATTCTTTAGGTTTCTGAATATTCCTATTTACATTATTTCATTTATTCCTCTTTTCATTTATTTCTTGAAAGGAGCTTCTTATGTATTGTTTATCTGATAAAAGTATTATCATCCCACTATCCTCTTTCAATGTCACTGAAAACAGGGAAGATCAAGTTGTTGATGTCAAAGAATTTTGCCACAGTCATAGAGCTGATAAAAATTATAGCCAGCATCCAAGTATAAGTTTTCTGACTCAGAATCCCATGCTCATTCCTCTTCTCCCATATGAATCTCATCTCCTGCAGGAATGTGAGAATAGCAAGAAAAAAGAATTACATTGGAACTGACTTGACATTCATTACCAATTTTCTTTTCTGAGTTTTTAGCTTCAATTTCTGTTTGCTTTCCCCTCTTGAAATCATGCTAAAGATTATATATATATATATATATATATATATATATATAAACATATTCAAATCTCTTGAACTTCCTAGTTTGTAGGAAATGTGGTTGCAAGAGACACAAGAAGCTGGGTTCATGGGGTTTATTACGCTAGTCTCTACTTATCACATGATTGACAACTTCATAACAAAAAGTAAAGAAAAAAACAAATATAGAAGGGGTTATGGACTGAATGTGTCCCTCCCAAATTGATATGCTGATTCTCTAACCCACAATGAGATGGTATCTGGAGGTGAAACCTTCAGAAAGTAATGAGAGTGGGGCCTCCATGATAGGACTAGGGTTCTTGTAAGAGGAGAAAGAGAGTGGAGGGGGGCTACCCACCTTGACCCCCCTCACCTTATAAGGATACAGAAAGAAGCAGTTGTCTTAAAACCAGAAACAGAGATCTCACCAGAACCCAACAATGCCAGCTTCCTGATCTGAGATTTCCAGCCTTCATAACTGTGAGAAATAAGTTTCTTTTTTATTATGACAACCTGAAATGGCTAAAATAAAGGGCAACAAAGCCTTTATACATGCCATAGTTCTGTCTCTCTGTCACTGCTTCTCAGCTAAATTCACAAGACCAACTCTATCACTTCCTCACTCTCTACTCTCTGTGCACTGTGCTCTGTGCAACTGTGGTCTGTCCTTTACCTTCTCTAGACCTGGGAAACTGCAAAAAGGTCACCAATAAACTCTGTTTAGAAAAATCCAGAAATAAATCTAATTCTTACTTCACTTGATATTTCCTTGGGATTTATTGTTCTTGATCACTGTTGAGGCACATAGCATTTTCTGAATAAATACATGTTTTTCTCTTGGATTTTATGATAGGAAATAAAAAATATTCTCTCTTTGTTTTTTCTTCTCAGCTGCATTGGCTGTCTCTTTTGCTGTGTTTGCCTTTAATGCAGATGTCCCCCATACATCCACATTTGGCTCTATCCTCTCTTCAGCTTTCACATAGTCTATGAATGATCTCAATCTTGTCCACTATTTCCGCCATTCACAGCTTCCAGTTCTACAAATAGCTGATGAATCCCAAATGTGTACTCTCCTTTCTAGATCTTAATTCTGAATTGTAGTTTGGCTACTGGATATCTCCATCTGTGTATCCCTCAGGAAACTTAAACTCAACATGTCTGTGATAGTTCTAAAATATATTCACATATTCTTTGATATTTCTCCATTCAAAAGTTGGAGCTTAATTCCCCAGCCTTTTAATGTGATCTAGACTTAGTAATTTGCTTCTAATGAATAGAATATCGTAGAAGAAATGGTGTGTGACTTCTGAGCTATGTTGTGACAGGCATAGCCACTTCCTTTTTGATCTCTCTTTGGGCATTTGCTTGGGTCAAGCTAGCTGCCATGTTGTTAGGACACACAAATAACCCCATTGAGAGGCCCATGAGGTAAGGATTTGAAGCCTTCTGACAATAGCCACATGGGTGAGGGTCTTAGTCTGTTCGTGTTGCTGCAAAAGAATATCTGAGGCTGGATAATTATAAAGAAAAGATGGCTCATGGTTTTGCAGGTTGCATAAAAACCATGGTGCCAGCATCTGCTTCTGGTGAGAGCTCCAGGAAGCTTCCACTTCTGATCGAAGCTGAAGGGGAGCTGGCATGTACAGAGATCACATGGCAAGAGAGGAAGTGAAAGAGAGAGAGAGAGGTGTGCGCAGCTCTTTTGAACAACCAGCTTTTGAAGGAACTAATAGAATGAGAACTCACTCATATCCCTGTCACCTGAGGGCATTGATCTATGCATGAAGGATCTGCCCCCATGGTCCGAACTCCTCCCATCAGCCCTTACCTCCAACACTGGTGATCACAATTCAACATGAGATTTGAAGGGGACAAGTATCCAAATTATAGCAGTGAGTTTAAAAACAGATTCTTCAATCCCAGTCAAGGCTTCAGATGCCTCTAGTCCTGGACAACATCTTGCTTGCAACCTCAGAGAGGTTCTGTCCCAGAATCACTCAGAAAAGCACTCCTAAAACCCTGATCCACAGAAACTGTGAGATGATAAATGTTTACTCTTTTAAGTCACTATATTTTGAGGTAATTTTCTATGCAACAATAAATAACTATGTAGTATTTGAAACTGAGCTAATTATTGTTTCCACATAGCACACTTATCTCTTTTCCTTGATTCTGTACATCCCAAAACCCAAAACATTTATTTTCCTTACCTTCCTTGAGCAGTCAGTAAGTTTTGCCAATTTAATACCTGTAGTGTCTTTCTCTTCTCTCATGCTTTACCACTTAATACCACATTCTAGGCCCTCATCTTTGATCATTTGTTGCCTGGACCTTTTCAACATTGATCTCTCTTGCTATAGTCTTACTTTTTTACCAAAACAATCTACATACGGTTCTCTGAGAACTCTTATGTAATACATAATATAGGCTTTCTTCCATAGATTCTTAGATAGATTCTTTAATATCTATCCCCATTTTCATCACTTATAATGTTCCCTAAACACTGTGAACAAATGACATGAGAAAATTTGGGATACTGTGGTATTTTATTCTGAAATCTAAATTCAGCATGAAGAGTCATCTTTTAAGAAGATACAGCCCTAGAATATATTTTTGGTATCCTAATACATAGAAAAGTAGTTATTCATTGTTGTTATTATTGTTGTTTTCAGTATTTTTACCTGGCAATATAAAAGATAATTCCAATTTAAGAAAATAGTTCATTGATTCATTAAACATAATAAAATTAAATTTGTGCTTGATCTTTTACCACTTCCACAGATGATCCTTATATAGTAGAGAACAAAAAAATTTAAATTTAAGCCCCCAAACAATAAAGCTATTCCAAGGCCTCTATGCCTTTGAATGCTTCCTCTACTTGGAAAGGTTTTCCTCTGGACTGCTTGGAAAACTTTTACTTATTCATCAAGGCCAGCTCCATTGACTTCTCCTGTATGAAATGCTTCCTGTTCTGCTCAAGTGGAATTGATCATTCCCTGTATAATTGTACTTAGCATATTTATGTTACTAAAATTATCTTGTTCTTTTGATATTTGTTTGTATGTCTACCTCTCATTCTACATTGGTAACTCTTTAATTAGCAGAAGCATATCTATGTGTAGTATTAAAACATTATGGGGGAAGACAAAGCTGAATGGGGCATGTCACTTTATATAGGGAAATATAACCTGTTAAGGAAGACAAAGTATGTATTTAAATATCTATGACACAAATGAATATCATGTTAGTGGAATAAACCACTAATATAATTCAAAGAAACAGAATTTCTGGTTAAGATGATTAGGAAAGGCTTCATGTGAGAAGTATAATACCTTATGAGCTAGATGTTGAAGGATAGCTGGGCTTTTTTGATGCCAAGGAAAACATTCCAAGTGGTAGGAATGACCAAATATGTCTTGGAGTTTGAAAGAATGTAGAGGCTTCCAATTTGGCAGATGCACAGTGTTGGTGCTGCAGAAAAGTGGAAAACAAGTTTATAAATATAAATGGGGTCAAGTGTGAAAAACTTTCAATGCTAGGCTGAGAAATTCAGGTGAGAATAAGGAGCTATGGAAACTTTTGTGGAGAAAGAAATAGATTGATCAGAATTACGAGATATGAAGATTAACTTGGAGGAGTACGTAGGATTGCAAAGAGCAAACCTGGGTATGAGGAGACTACTGAGAGACATATTACAGTAGCCCAGGCAAGGAGCAAGTGGGGTCTGAGATGTGGTGAAAGTAGTGGAAATAGAAGTGGAGCAAGGATGATAAGCTAGTACTTAGAAGACATTCGCAACTAATCAGACACAGAAAGAGAGGAAGAAAAAGGAAGAAACAAATTACATTTGGAGGTGTTGAAACTGTGCTATTTGAAGAAATTTGAGAAAAGTTAGGAGATGTTCAGGGCAAGGGTATAAAGGAGTCTCTTAGTCTGACCTTATACATATTGAATAGTTTGAGGAAAAAAGAAAAAGCCATTTAAGGCAATAGTGAGTTGACCAGGATGAGTTAAAATGAACCACTGTAGAAATTGTTCATTTAAAAATAAATGAATTTAGTTATGGTTTATAACAGTGTAAGCTTGAAATCCAAAATGCATATTCTCTCTATTTCTAAAGTATCTATCACATCCACCCCACTTCCTCCCCAACCACCTTAGTTGGAATTATTATTATTATTATTATTATTATTTGCCAAATGGAAAAGTATATGACTAAGGCCACCTGGGACTAGGTCACAACTGACCTTCCAAATGCCACAGGTACATCAGCAAGCCCAGGCCAGATTAGTCCAGGCTGGCCCAGACCAGCAACTACCCATCAGAATTGTGAGCTAAATAACTGGTTGTTATTTAAACTACTAAATGTTGGGATAGTTAACTGATACTGTCATATTATTTCTTTTGTATTATAAGATTTGTCTAATTTTGTCCATTAGATAGCCCCAAGGGCAGGAACGGTCTGATCTGTGTCTTTGTCATTTAAATTTTTAATTATTATGAGTACATAATAGTTGTATATCTTTATAGGTTACATGTGATGTTTCAATACAGGCATACAATGTGAATTAATGAAATCAGGGTAATTGGAGTATTCATCACCTCAGGAATTTAGCATGTCTTGGTGTTAGGAATATTCAAATTCTACTTTTTTAGTTATTTTAGAGTATACCCTAATTTATTGTTGATTATAGTCACTTTGTTGTGTTAACATATATTGTTCATTTTATGTAATTGTCTAACCACATTTTTGAACCCATTAAGCATCTCCCACTTTATCTGTCCCCCCACCCTCCAGTTATCCGTCCCAGCCTCTGGCAACCTCCATTCTAATTTCTGTCTCTATGAGATCAATTGTTTTGTAATATTTAGCACCCACATATGAGTGCGAACATGTGAGATTTGTCTGGTGTACTTGGCTTATTTCACTTAACATAATGTTCTCTAGTTCCATCCATGTTGTTGCAAACAGCAGGATTTTATTCTTTTGGGGGCTATATAATGTTCCATTGTGTCTATGTACCATAATTTCTTTATCCATTCATCCACTGGTGGGCACTGAGGTTGATTCCATATTTTGGCTAGTGTGAATAGTGCTACAATAAACATGGGAGTGTAGGTACCTTTCAGTATACTGAATTCCCCTCCTTTGGATATATACCTAGCAGTGGGATTGCTGGGTCATATGGTAGCTCTGTTTTTAGTTTTTAGAGGAAACTCCATACTGTTTTCCATAGTGGTTGCACTAATTTACACTGCCACCCACAGTACATGAGGGTTTCCCTTTCTCTACATCACCAGCATTCGTTATTGCCACTTTGATAAAAGCCATTTTAACTTGGGTGAGATGATATTGTAGTTTTGATTTGCATTTCTCTGATGACAAATGATGTTACACATGTTTTCATATATCTGTTGGCCATTTGTATGTCTTCTTTTGAGAAATGTCTATTGACATTCTTTGCTCCTTATATGTTATAACTATAATTTGCAAGGTTTGAGCAAATCACTTAAATTATTTGGTCTCTGTTTTCTGGACTGTAAAATAAAGGGGATGAATAATCCCAAAGGTACTAAGTCTAAAATTCAGTGATCATTTTAATGGGAATATAGGCTATTAAGTAACAGGATTAATGTTATTCTGGAAAGTAATACCGAACCATATTAAATTGAAAAAAATTGAAAAGTTGATTGTTAATTCCTTGAAAAGTAGATTGTTAAAAGTAGATTATTAATTCCTTGTCACATGGGTAGTTTGAAGATATTTTCTCTCATTACATGGGTTGTCTCTTCACTTTGCTGATTATTTTCTTTGCTGTGTTAGTCATTTTTGTATAGGTGCCTACTCCAGTACATTCCAATACATATTAAATTTATTCCTAATGTTATCAGAAAATGTTAGCATTTATCCTCCAAACTTGAATTAAATCAAAGAGAAACATTTGAAAGCCTCTTGGTGGACAGGTAGGTAGGTAGGTAGGTAGATGAGCCTTACAATCTTTGTGTAAATGTGACTGATGGCTGATAGATGCCAACTAACATTTGTTGTCATCTAATTTTTTCAAAAAGATTCTCATTGATCAGAGTTTGAGCTAATATATGTTTTTCATTTCAACTCCTAGTCCAATTTTTCACAGATTTACCTTTCAGCTCCTAGTCCAATTTTGTACAGATTTACCTTTTGGCTCTCATGTGAAGTAGAAGTTTTCTGAAAGACACAGCACTGTATTTAATAGCTATTGCTAGACAGAGACAACCAGAGCATTACTGAAATCAAATTAATTGGCCAGAAGGGACCGAGCCTGGAAACATTTTGGATTAAAACTGTTCTCTTCACTGCTGTCTGGAACAATATATTTCAAGTGAAACTGCTTTACATAAAAGTTCTGTTGCAATTCAATCCTATAGAGACTTTTCTCTTCTCACAAAACATCTAGCATGTTTTTCCAATAAAAAACATGAGCTGGGAATCTGTTTTATCTTCTACATTAACTTTGTGTGTTTCCCATGATGAAATTAAAAATAGTTTACCTGTTTTATGCCTTGTGTTAGGAGTGCCTTTATAAAAGTGATTTATAAGGGTTTATAGGCGTGTATGTACATATATTTTAATATATGAGCCTATAGCTACTAGGACATTTGAGAGATGAGAATGAACTTTAAATAGCAAAGAAAGAAAAATATCTGAGGAATACATGCTTGTTAAAATCTACTTGAGTTCTGTTAAAGTGTTATTATTTTAAGAAATGCACTGGAGCAGGCAAATTTCACTTTTGAAATCTTGCAAACCTGAAATTAAGAGAAGATGCTTCAGAGATTGCATACATATCCACAGGGTTGAATATTTATCAGTATGTTTATCTTATTTTGATATATCTTATCTGTAAGAATTATAGCGAAGCCTGTAAATGTAGGAAATAAGGGACATATTCCTTAAATGACTATAGCATAACTCCTAAAAATGATAAGACAGAAGGTTATCACTTCTTTTAAAGCTAGACCTTAGTTTGTTTAGGTCCTAATAGATGTACTTGGAGAGATGTTTGTGTTCTAAACTTCTGTTTTCCCCTAATTCATGTGAAGAGTGGCTGATACAGAACTGCAATTTTACTTTTCGTTTTCTTCAAAAACAGATTTGATAAGTGATTCTGATGGAATGAAGTAATGAGAAAAAAGAAAATATTGTTCAGAAAGGGAAATTGAAGCAAAGCTTTAATTTTTTTTTTTCTTGCAAAAGTATTTCGAGGCTCCTTTTTCAACTCAGTCAATGGAAGTAGTGTCTTGAAATCTAAAAGAAGTCAAAAAGAAATACTTAGTGGAAGACTAAGACTGAGATGTCATTTTGACAGTTGTAGGAATTTGTCAGGAAGAAAATGACCACTTAAAATAAAAAGATCTAGATGGAAGTCATGGAAATGTTAAAATAAGTGTGGCATTGGATGTATGTTCTCTTAAAAATCACTTTAATTATAATGCTAGAGTAAAAAGGTTGTGGGAACGTTATAATCAGAATTCAAAACAATTGAACTTCATGAACACAGACTTTATTAATAGCAGATTTGTGAAAATTGGATTAGCACTTGGGTTAAAGTTAAACTTTAAAATTTTTTCCCATATATTTGAGAAGAAGATTGAAATCAATAGAAAAATTAAAGTAATAATATTACAAATACTCATTAAACTTTACCTTAATTCATCAATTGTTAACACTTTGCCATATCTCTCTCTTCATGTCCTTTTTCAAAAAAATCTTTGGACAGTACATTGGTGATATCAAGACACTTTATTCTTTAGTATTTTAATAGGTAACCAACAATGACATAATCACAATTGCATTATCACACTCAAGAAATTTAATATTAATACAGTAAAAATACTTAATTTATAAGCCATTCTCATATTTACCCAATTAAGCTCCAAATGTCCTTTTTAGCTGTTTTTATGTTCAATTTGGGATGTGATTAATGACCTCATAGTGCATTTCTTTGTCATATTTCTTTAAACTTTTTAAATTTAGGACACTCCCCGTATGCTTTGTTTTTTATGATTATGACTTTTTTAAGAATCCAGGCTAGTCTTATAAACTAACTCACAATCTGGATTTTTCTAATTGCTTCCTTATGATTAGATTCAAGTTAAAAATTTTGTGAAGAATAATACATAGATGCTGTGTACTTTCCATTGAATTAAATCAGAAGGCTAATGATGTCTATTTCTTTTTTTCTTCTCTTGTTGGTGGTATTAATTTTGATTATTTGGTTAAGGTGGTATCATCAACACCTCCCATTGTAAAGGTGTGAAGGAAATGGACAAATTGTTAGAAACATACAGCCTCCCTAGGCTCAACCAGGAAGAAATAGAATTCCTGAACAGATCAATATCAAGTACTGAAATTGAAACAGCAATAAAAAACCTTTCTAAAAAGAAAAGTCCTGGACCAGATGGTTTCACACTGGAATTTTACCATACCTACAAAGAAGAACTGGTGCCTATCCTACAGAAATTATTCTATAACATTGAGCAGGATGGAATCCTCCCCAACTTGTTTTATGATGCCAACATCACTTTGATACCAAAACCAGGAAAGGACACAACAAAGAAAGAAAACTACAGACCAATATCTCTTATGAATATAGATGCAAAAATTCTCAACAAAATTCTAGCTAACCAAATCCAGGCAATAATCAAGAAAATAATCCATCATGACCAAATGGGCTTCAACCCAGGGATGCAGGGATGGTTCAACATGCGCAAATCTATAAATGTAATTCACCAGATAAACAGAAG
>CAUYRT010100476.1:0-22307 GCA_963574885.1 Lepilemur ruficaudatus | reverse complement strand
TGAATCAGAGCTACAAGTCAATACATGAGTGGATTAATAAAATGTGGTATATGTATAGGATGGAGTTCTACTCAGCCACAAAAACAATGGTGATCTAGCACCTCTTGCATTATCCTGGATGGAGCTGGAGCCCATTCTACTGAGTATCACAAGCATGGAGAAACAGGCTTTCACATTTTAATCTCCAGCTCTGACCTCTGTCCTGCATTCCCAGCTCAGCAATTCTACTGGGATCTCTGTTGGGCACCTTGGACTTAACGTGAGCAAACCAGAGTAGATGCCATCACATACCTCTCCCCTCCTCTTTTCAGCTTTCTTACTGTTCCTAGAACATGGTCACCTTAGTCAGGCTGGCTGCTGTCACAAAGTGCCATAGCCTCGGTGGCTTATAAACTATAGACATTTGTTTCTCACAGTTCTGGAGGCTGAAAGTCTGACATCAGGGTGCCAGCATGGTTGAGTTCTGGTGAGGACCACCTTCTAGGTTCCGACCGACTTCTCACTGTGTCCTCACGTAGCAGAAGTTCAAGGGAGCTCACTGATGTCTCCGTATAAAGGCCCTCATCCCATTCCAGAGGGCTCCATCCTCATGACTAATCACTTCCCACAAGCACACCTCTTAATACCCAAATAAACACCTTGGAGATTAAAGTTTCCATATATGAGTTTTGAGGGGACATAAACATTCAGCCCATTGTATTACCCTAAGCTTGTGGCTGCATCAGGGTCTTTGCACTTTCTATTCTCACTGTCTGGAAAATTCTACCTGTAGATCTTTATATCACTTCATCCTCCTTCTGGAATATTTTGTTGGCTGCCTTACCCTGTGCTGTTATCCTGCTTAATTTTTCTAATCTTATACATTTTTATTTGTTTGCTTGTCTTCTCCACCACTTAGAATGTAAGCTCTGTGAAGATAGAACATTGTCTTATTTACCAAAATATCCCTAGCCCCTAGAACAGAGGTCACATAGAAGGTGCTCAATGAAAATTTGTCTAATGAATGAATGACTTTTTGATTTGATTATGGGCCATAACTGCTATATAAAGAACTTAAAAAGTCCTATGTGATGAATTAAGGTAATCATTTAGATCAAAGCTTAATTTAAAAATTAATGAAAATTACATCAAATTACAATATATGCACATATGTGTATGTATGCTCTCTTCCCCCTTTGGTGGGGTATTCTAGGGGAACATATCTGGATAGTTCTTGATGGGCCAGTAGATGCCATCTGGATTGAAAATCTGAATTCTGTTTTGGATGATAACAAAACTCTAACCCTTGCCAACGGTGATCGCATTCCCATGTCTCCAAACTGCAAGATTGTTTTCGAGCCTCATAACATTGACAATGCTTCTCCTGCTACGGTCTCAAGAAATGGAATGGTTTTCATGAGCTCTTCTATCCTTGATTGGAGTCCTATTCTTGAGGTATAATTGAATCCTTCTTTCGTATAATTAAAAAAGAAAACAGATCCTTCAGCATTCTTGTAATGTGCATGCCAATTTTTTTTGCAGATGGCAGTGTAATTGCTTTTTTATGCTAATGTTTATGGAAGATCCTTGAATGTACTGGGATATTCAAACCCTGATTGCCCCTAACAGGTTTCTTCTAATCACTTTAAAACTGGGCTTTCCAACCCGTGGGTTGTAGAGTAATTGCCAGACTTGTATGAATCAATAATTTCACCAAACTGTGTCTGAGGGCTGAGTAAGTAAAATTTAATTTAATCACTTTGGGGATTCATGACATTTTTAAAAGGTACTCATTCAGATAAAGTTTGGGAACAACGATTTTAGAATATTAACTTGAAGATAGTTTATTAAAATTGCATATAAGGAATTTTTATGAGATTCAGTAGTCATATTAGTTTTAAGTCTGTATGTGGAAATAATATATCAGATAATATCTCTTCAACTCATGATCAGATATATTATTACCAACAGTATATTCTAGAATATATTGATTAGAATTATAATTAAATACCTTGAATACTTAGGTATTTTACTAAATAAATGTTATAATGTAAGGCAGAAAACTTATTAGATAAGCCACGTGGAAAATCTTTTGTGACATAGTTTTTCAAATTTATTATTTTCATTTACACAAGTTTTTTGAAGATGATTTTGATTGAAAACTTATGAATTCATAATTTAAATAAAGCAAATGTTTATTTTATATTGCCATTACATTTTTGTATTTTTATTTCTATATGGAGCTATCCCAACTTTTTATTAGTGCATTTCCAGAATTTACACAACTTTGGGTTGCAAAAAGGTTTTGATTTGGTATGAAGATGTGAGGAAAGAGAGGATTAGACAGCAAAATGATACTGACATATAGTTGAATGTGTCACTAAAAATACTTAGAAAGGTTTCAGATTTCACACTGAAACGATCCATTCATTAAGGAGAATAAAAGCAGAGGGTTTCAACTCTGACTTTGCGAGAGTAATCACCAATGGCAGTTCTTTAAAATACAGAAGATTGGGTCACACTCCAGTTCTACTAAATTAGGATCCCTGGGGAGGGGACCCAGGACATGTTTTTTTAAAACACCACAACATTTTCTTCCGACACAGACAAGCTTAGTAACCACAGATACAGAAAGCTCCAAGTGAAAATGTATTCATGTGATTTTTCCAAAATACTTGAATTTTACAAAGGTTTTTGAAAAATACTTTTACATGGCAAGCTAATGAATATTTAGAGTTTGCTATTTACAAAGTAATCTTATACTACAGTCTGTCCATATTGAGGCTGAATAACACCTTTACATTAATGCTACACCTACCTAAAATATTTTTATATGCTTTTACATAGTGCAGTTTCTTCCTTGGTTAGGAAGAAACAAAACTCACAAACAATCATATAGAAAATGTTTAGAGCGGTGCAAGGCAGCTCCGGGAGAGTTATTAGAGGGTAGAGAAATTGGAAAGTTGTATTAATGGGAATTTGTCAGCTTCAGGAAGCCAAGCTGGTCACCTGCCCTAGTGAATGTTGTTTTTTGGTTCCATCAACGCAAAAGTGCTGTTATGTTTTTGTCGAGGTGGAATCATGGTAAATTCATGAAATAATGAATAATTCAGAATCAACATTTTATAGCTTCATGTTCAGAGTCTTTAATTGTTTCCTGAAATATGAGCTGATCTCTTGACCCGAAGAGAACTTGCCTCACCTTAAGAAAATGTTGTGTATTATGTGGTATTTTGTTATGAATAATATGCACTTTCTTAATATTGGAGTCCCAAAATGACTAAATTCTCCACATTCATGAATACTCCTTGATACTTTTCTACACTATTTATTAATCAACTTAGAAGAAATAAAAGGAAACAACTAATTGTGGTAAATCTAAATTCCATTTTAAAAAATGAGTATGGATTTCCTGGTTCATCTTTTATTTTTTCACTTTTTTCCCCTAACTTATTTTCTTATATATGCTTCTGCATGTTCTCCTAGCATATTTGAATCAAGAGTTGAAGATGATTTCTCTATCTTGGCTTCAAGTCCTGGGCATATGCATAGCGTAGTAGCTGAACATGCAGATACTGGATTCACTTTCTGGGTTTGCGTTCTGGCCCTGCCACCTGCCAGCTGTGGGGCCCTCAACAGGTCACCTAAACTCCCTGGGCCTCAGTTTCCTTATGTGCAAGAGGGGGATAATAACAGTTCTTGCCTCATGAAGTTGTTTTGAGGATTAAATGAATTAATATGTGAAAGAATTTCTAGCAAGGCCTTAAACAGTATCAAGTGCAGTATAATCATTAGCTATTGTCTTTGTTAATCGATATTTTAAGAACTTTTATCCCCAAATCGCCGTTTTCCTGGTGTGCTATTAATGCACTCATCTGTGAACTGACAGGGTTTCCTTAAGAAACGCTCCCCTCAAGAAGCCGAAATTCTTCGTGGGCTCTACACGCAGTCTTTCCCGGACTTGTATCGCTTCAGCATCCAGAACCTGGAGTACAAGATGCACTTGCTGGAGGCCTTCGTGATCACGCAGAGCATCAACGTGCTTCAGGGCCTGATTCCCCGCAAGGTGAGCCGCTCGGCTTTGCAGGGGGTTCTCCCTTGTTAACGGAGCCACGCGGGCGAGAAGCGCAGTGCTCGAAATTAGGTCGGGTTAGAGCCACGGGGAAGGCGGAATGTTTCAGACGTGGAGCCCACATACTTCGGTATTTTTCCGTATCTTTCCTTCAAACAAAGCAATCCGTGGATTTAGAATTTAGTGGCAGGCCAACAAAGCCACGTAGTAAGTGTCCTTCACCTGTCTCTCAAGCCCGCTCGTTCCTCCTCCTTTCCCTCGTTCCCGGGGAGAACCGCTGCCCCTTTTCTATGTTTACCGTTTACTCTGAAACCGCACAGCAGAATTGTGGTTGGAGAATCAAATAATCAGGAAAACCGTTTCCCCCCTCAGGAGCAGGGCGGCGAGGTGAGCGCGGAGCACCTGCGCCGGCTGTGCGCGTTCGCGCTGCTGTGGGGCGTCGGGGCCGCGCTGGAGCCCGACGGCCGCCGGCGGCTGGAGCACTGGCTGCGCGCGCACCCGGGGCCGCTGGCGCTGCCGCCGCGCCGCGGCCCGGGGGACACCGCGTTTGACTACTACGTGTCGGCGGACGGTGAGGACGCCTCGTCCATGCAGACCTTGCAGGCGGCGACAGTTTTTTTTTTTTCCCCTAACACAAAACCAACAAAATATTTGTTTTTTTCTAAATGGGAATTAAAACTCTTGGCTGTAAAATTAAAATGAAAATTTTTGCCAGTAAAGAGAGCTAACCGTTGTTTCCGTGTGAAAAAATTAATTTGATTGTCTTCCAAATGCACGTTTTTCCTTCTGTTAAATATATTGTGCGCTGAACTTTTAGTGAATTAAGAAAAGTTTTAAAAATCCCCCAGTCAGATCCATTTTGGCTATTTGTTTGATATAATCAACAATTTATATCAAAATTACGAAGTTTAAAGTATATTTTTGCCAAACATATGTGTATCTTTATCTATATTTATATTTATATATCTTTATCTCTGTATCTATATACACACTTTAAGGTTATTTGTATTTTGCATGCATATATATCATTATATATTATTTGTGTATATATATGTATGTGTATGTATATGATATCCTAGGATCTTTTGCCTAGTGAAAAGCTTGTGAGATTAGACATTTTAAAACGATTGGTGATTTCAGGTACATGCTACTCTCTGTTCTGTATTTTCATACACACTTTATATTATTGAATACCTATATATTTAAAAACAATTTCAAAATACTTCCTAATATTACCACTTTGAAATTGTTCCTTGGGAAATTTTGACTGAGCTAAAACATACTTGTATACTTAGATCTCTGATTTTAATGATCTTTATGGGGAGTACTTGGAAGGTGACCTCCTAAGACTTCAAGGATGTCTGCTCATTACAGTTAGGCGTTAAATTATTGATTTGAAGATGTAAATGTTCTCTGTTCACCTAGGTGAATGGATGCACTGGAACACATGTACCCAGGAATATGTGTACCCATCTGACACCACCCCGGAATATGGCTCTATTCTGGTGCCAAATGTTGACAATGTGAGGACTGACTTTCTAATTAAAACCATTGCTAAACAGGGCAAGGTATGGCTTTTTAACTTTTATTAAAAGTAGCATATTTTAAAATGTCACTTGAAAACATGAAGCATCCTGCATGTATTTTAGGTTTTATGTTGCTGTTTAGAATAAATGAAGATATCACCTAAAGTAGTATACTTCTTTTGTTATTCCTAGTAACATATTAGAGTTGAATATTTCTAATTCATGATGAAGTCATTATTTCTCCTGTATTAGCTGAGAGAAGGTAAATTTGCACTTAGTTTTCCAAAGATAGTTCCTTGCTTTTTGATCGCTGACCTAGTTTGCTAGAGCTGCCATAACAAACACTACAGCCTGAGTGGCTTGAACAACAGCAGTTTCTTTTCTCACCGGTCGCGAGGCTGACAGTCCAGGATCAAGGTGTTGGCAGGTTTGGGCTCTGCAGAGGCGTCTCTCCTTGGCTTGCAGATGGCGCCTTCTTGCTGTGTCCTCCGCGGTGTTTCTCTCTGTCCCTGCATGCCTGATGTTTCTTTGTGTATCCAAATTTCCTTTTTATGTACGAACACTAGTTAGGTTGTATGAGGGCCCACTCTAAAGGCTTCATTTTACTTTGTTCACCTCTTTAAAGACATTATCTCCATACCTTAAAGCGATACAAGTAGATTTACCATTTGATCCAGCAATCCCAGCATCTGCCCAAAAGAACAAAAGACACTCTATTAAAAAGGCACTTGCACTCGAATGTTTATAGCAGAAAAATTCACAATTGCAAAGTTGTGGAAACAACCCAAGTGTCCATCAATACATGAGTGGATTAATAAAATGTGGTATATGTATACCATGGAGTACTATTCAGCTATAAGAAACAACGGTGATCTAGCACCTCTTGTATTTTCCTGGATAGAGCTGGAACCTAATATACTAAGTGAAGTATCCCAAGAATGGAAAAATAAGCACCACATGTACTCACCAGCAAATTGGTTTCAGCGATCAACACCTAAGTGCACATATAGGAATAACATTTATCGGGCGTCAGGCAGATGGGAGGGGGGAGGAGGGGATGGGTATATACATACATAATGAGTGCGATGCGCACCATCTGGGGGATGGACACTCTTGAAGCTCTGACTCTGGGGGGTCGAGGGGAGACAAGGCAACGCACGTTACCTAAACATTTGTACCCCCATAATATGCTGAAATTAAAAAATTAAAATAAAATAAATTTATATATGAAAGTGAGTTAATTTCCCAAAGTACACTGAATTCAGTGGGGATGAGAAATGTCCATGGCATCCTTGAACAATTCAGAACAACTGCTTAAGTGCTTGGTGCTAACTCTAATTGTCAGATCATCATTTATACAACAAATTCTCAGGAAGACCTCTTTCCACAACCAGCAAAAACCAATATACTAACATTTGAGCAAATAGGAAAAAACTTTCAGTAGACTGGAAATTACAGATTCTATCATTATATTATGTCTTGACCAGTTCTTTCAAAACAGGATTTGAGATGGCTTACAAGTAAGTACATAAATTCCAAATAAAAATAGGAAATTGAGGCCACGCAATGAAGTAGACAGAGAATGCACATTGATACATTTGATGGGACTAAACAACAAGTTTAACTATGAGCTTCCTATTGGGAAAGACAAAAAAAAAAAAAAAGAAAGAAAGAAAGAAAGAAAGAAAGAAAAGAAGAGAAAAAGAAAAAGAAAAGAAAAATGACCAGTAACTGAGATCTCATTCACAGAATGGAAAACATATATATGTTTTCTCTTTGGCTAAATCTCTCCATTGGATTGGATGGTAGTTTATTCATCTTTGCCCCCAGTTTGCTAAACTGGATTTTCCTTTCCAAGTGGATGTCTGGGCTTCATTAAGTTTTACCAAGTTTCCTTTGTAATTAGAGACAGTATTGTGTTCATAGATAATAACTGTGATGACTGCCTTCCCTTCTGACCTCCAGTAATCCATTTGTTAGAGAAAAGCTAGAGTGATCCCTCACAAACGACATCAGAGCAGGGCTCTCACACACTTTCATCCTCCTAAGACTTTCTATCACATTTAGCATAAAATCTAGACTCCTGACCTGCATGACCCTACAAGATCTGAACACTGCCTCAGCAACTACCTCCTTTGCCCTTTCTCAACTCTGCTTTAAGCACTGTGGTCATCTCTCTATTTTTAGAACACAACAAGCTCAATTCCTCCTCTAAGTCTTAGCGTTTGCTGCCTGGAAAGCTCTTCCCTGATTTTCACATGACTTGCTCTTCCATGAATTCAGATTTAATGCAAATGTTAAATTCTCAAGAGATGCTTTCCTGATAACTACAGAACCAGCTGGCATGTCACATTTTATCACATTACTGGGCCTTACTTTCTTCACCACGCTTACTATCTGAAGTGGCCTTGGTACCTATCTTCATTTGCTTGTTTGTCTGTGTCACCACACTAGCATGCAAACCCATAAGAAGAGAGATCTGTGCATCTTGCTCCCCTCAATATCCCCTCAGAGATGTGCATGATATGCAGTGGTGGTAAACTATTCAATAAATGAAAGATATATTATAAATGAATTGTATTATAAAAATGTATAAAGTGAAAGATAAATATAAAGATATTATAGTTAATTCCCTTATCAAACTATCTGGTTAACACCCAAGTGAGTGAATTCATTTAATACAGGGGTTGGCAAATTTTTTCTGTAAAGAGTCACAAAGTAAATATTTTAGGCTTTGTGGGCCATATGGTCTCTGTCTTGGCTATTCAACTCTGTGGTTGTAGCACAAAAGCAGCAATATGAAATACATAAACAAATGGGTATACTAGTGCTTCAATAAAACTTTATTTAAAAAAATAAGCAGCCATTGGATTTGGCCCTCAGGCCATAGTTTACCAACTGTTAATATAACATGCAGATCACAGTTAGTATCAAGAAAGTGATAGTTGCTGTTAAAAGTAAAAACAAATAAACAGAAAAAATTGATGTTAAAAAATCCACAACACTAGAGTGAAAATTCATATGTCTAGAAAAAAGGAAACCATGATAAGAATAATAATTTTAAAAACCCAAATAGAAGCAATGCCAATGGCCTCATCATGGTTTAAGTCACACTGACAGGCTTCACTTTGTGACTGTAAAGAGATGGTCTTCTCTCTAGAAGATATTGATGAGATCACACTTGGAAAAATGCAGACAGGTCCAGGCACTTCATTAAGGAGAAAATGGGAAAAAATGTCCAAAAACATTGCAAAGCATTCATTGTCACTGGAGTGCATTCAAAAGCAGGTAGCCAGAAAGGCACCTTGGGAAGCTATCACTTGAAGAATGATTAAAAAGACTCCAAGCTATGTAAAAGGGTGAAATAAAGAAAGACTACAGAGAATACATGAAAATGTTTATGTAGCAACACTGTACATACTGTAGAAAGAAGAGGTATTTGAAGATTTGAAAACATGAAATAGAATGACATTTGGAAAATTCATATTTAAGCCAAATTTTCCTACCAGAGTTTAGAATAAAAATACTAATATCTCTTCTTTTAAAGTCTCTTCAAGTGATTCCAGAAAATGTTTCCAAGAATGTAGGTATTTAAATTTATTTAGCACTTCATAGTTTTCAAGGTACATTTGGATATTCCATCCCAACTTGATCATTGAGGCAGGCAAGAAAAATTTTATTATCTCCATTTTGTAGATGAAAAGATAGAGATTCAGAGAAGTGAACTGAATTGGCTAGTAAACGGTGGAAAAGAACCCAAGCTTTGGGGACAAGTAGATCTGAGCCAAATTCTAGCTAAAGTAGTTAGGCCAATTACTAGCTTAAGAAAGAACTTTCTCTGAACATCCACATCTTCATGGACTCAAAGAATTTTACCCTTGGAGAATTCCTGGCTCTATATGAGATTTACCTGAAATATAGTTTTTTAATGTAGCTATGTATGGGCTCGACCCTGAACCAATTAAATACAAATTTCTGAGAGTCGGTCTTGGACATCAATAATTTTTAAATGTTCTAAGATACCACCAAAGTTGAGAATCATTGATCTAGTAGGAGCATTGGCAAATGTTTTCTGCAGAGGGCCAGGTAGTAAATATATGAGGTTCTGCTGTCCATACTGGTCTCTGTCACAACTACTCAACTGTGCTGCTGCATGGCAAAAGCAGCCTTAAACAATATGTAAAAAAATGGGCATGGCTGTATTCCAATAAAATTTTATTTACAAAAAGGGCCATGGTTTGCCAATCCATGATCTATTATAGTAGAATCTTTCTGTGGAAAGAGAAGCCTGGAAATGTTAAATATTTTGTTCATTAATGAAAAAGTCAAGGCTAGGATTCTGCTCTTCTTCCACTGGTCTGCTGTGGTCCTACTACCAGCTCTGTCTCCTGGAGAAAGACTTTGGATATGCTACACTCTACTTTCCATAATAAAACATTACTCCAGAATAACATATCAATCATTTAGTGGGAAGAAGGCTGCCTTTAGACACAGAGAGCTGTGGCTTTGAGTTCCAGCTTTGCCACTCTTGTCAGAAGGAGGGCAACTTCTGACAGTTCTGACAGTTCCCTCACACCGTCTGAGTGCCTTCAGCTATAACCCAGGGATGAGATTCTCCGGAGACAATTTCTGCATGGATTACATGAGGACTAAATGACCTGGCATCACACCTGACATGTAGTTAATTGCACAATAATCATTGATTACTGCAGAATTTTATCAATATTATTTTAAGATGCATGTTTTTTATACTTCATGTAAAAAAATTTAAAAAAAAACCCTGTAATATTAGGAAAAGATATACATTTAACCAAAATTTACTCTCACAATCAGAGAGAAGAGCAGGGACATATTGAAAAGGAGATGGGAAGAAGGGTAATAGAAGTATGTGTAGAAGCTCCCCCAAGAGATTCTGATGGCCATGGCCCTGTCCAACCTTACCACCAACTGAGAAACACCAGCCTAGATTTTGAATAATCTCCCAGAATCCCAAAAATTGAGAAAAGGTGAAGTGAGTGAGAAGATTATATTTTTTAACCAACTGTGTAACAAATGTGGTGTGTTTACTCCATCCTCCTAAACTTGGTTGCTTGAATATGAATCTAATCTCATAATTCATTATTTTTCATTGAATATAAGAGAAAGTATTAGTCAAAGTATAAATTCAGGATTTAATTGACATGAAAAGATTGATTTATATTGATATTGGTAAATTCACTGACTTTTCAAAATATTCTAGGGGACCATCAAGCTACCTCTTTTTCCACTGAGGTTTAGAAGATTTCTATGTCACAGATTCTAAAAGATTGGGATACTAATTCCTAGGAGCAGAAATTGCTGGTTGACTGTAGAACATCCATTTCCTTCCTTCCTTGCTAAAGAATCCCTATGTCATTCAAATGTCTCTTACTCCCAAGCCATTGTGTGTTTCAGGCAAGGGAGGTTGAACCTGTCTTCAGTTCCACCCATGGACCTGATTCATATAGTAGTAATATATTAGTCCTCTTACATATGATTAGATAGAAAATGGGTATGTGACCTTATTCTGGCCAATGAGAAATGAGAGGAAATCAGGTAGAGGCTTCTGGGAAAAGTTTCCTAATTCTTCTGAGAGGGTAACAAGAGAGACTGTCTCTCCTTTTTCTTTGGAAATCATTATCTCTGTAGGTGATACCAAGAACCATAATTTTTACTGATAATAACAGTGGTCCCAGACAAGTGGTGTCAAGAACCTGGATCCTTGTTGACATTATTATGTCATGAAATCAATCACCCTGAACATGCTCGATCTATGGATGTTTCTGTATGTGAGTTAATACCGCTCCTTCTGGTTGAAGTCAGTTTGATTGAAAATGTCTTGATTCCAAAAGCATGCCTTTTATCTGATGCCACTTGCTGGATGTATTTCTCTCTCATCTCTTCTAAAATCAGTTTTCAAATTACTATTTCAACATACAAAAGGGCATAAAGTAGTTGTACTGTTATATTTGGTAACCTGATGCTTTACAAGGAATGCAAACAGACTGGCATTTTAAAGATTTTAGAAGAGAAATATCCTCTATTAACAAATTTCCACAGATAAATCTCACAGCTGGATGGCAATATAACCAGAGATGATACCATTAATCTTTAGGGAAAGCAAAGTGTTTAGAATTCAGACCACTTGAAAGCACACATTTGCCAATCTTGTATACAATCCAGAGAATTCTTGTTTTAACCCATCACTTCTAATTATAATCAAATGTTCACCAAAGCAACCAAATAAATGAGATACTTAAATTTATGGCTTCAAAATAATATAGATTATAAATTATTTCTCTCAGCTCAGCATTTGAACTTCCTATACTCATTCATCTCACAAATATTTATTGAGTCCCTGCTATGTGCTAGGGATATGGAATATAGAAATAAAATGGGCAAAATCAATCCCTTAAGGAAATCAGGGGCTATCAGTCCTGTCCAGTACAACTTTCTGCAATGATGGAAATATTCTTCACCTGTACTGTGCAATACAGTAGCCACTAGCCACCTGTGGCCAAAGAGTACTTAAGATGTGGCTATTGCAACTTAGGGACAGAACTTTAAACTGAATTTAGTTTTAATTAATTTAAATTTAAATAGCCACATGTACCTAATGGCTGCTATATGGTATAGTGTAAATCTAAATAGTAAAGTAGACCAAAAAATCGAAGGTGATAATACACTGTGCTAATTACCACAAAAAGATAGACATACGGCTCTTCAAATAGGACTCCAAGGGAAAAATACTTAAGTAATTCAGCCTGGGGCTAGAGAGGAGGTGACCCCTTGAATGGAGTTCTAAAGGACAAGGAGAAGTTAATCACTAAATCCACTTCACTTTCTGTCTCTCTGATGCCAAAAAATATTTGAATATTCTACTTTGTCATGAAATTGGCATGCTCCATTTTACCAATCTAACCATCTCTCATTTACTAGTTCACTTCATACATTTATTTCCCTGCATCAAGCATATTCATTGTGTGTGTGTGTGTATATATATATATATATTTGAGCTCTCCTGAATCAGACTCCACATTTGATCCAGAAGGATTTGTATTCAACATTTTTATGTTAAATACATAACACAAAAATACCCATGTGCCAGTTTGAATTATGTATCTGCAAACTTGCCGCTGAGCATGTATTACCAAAATAATTTTATTTGACCCTACTCTATGTGTGTTTTTCTCTCCCATCTATTCTAAATATTGGCTTTAAGATGACTATTCAAAATACATATTTGAAAAATTATATCTGTAGTTATATAAACAGTAAGTGTGTGGAGGTTCGTTTTTTTTCCTGTCCCTTACAGTTCACTGAAAGAGTAATTTCTGACCCTTGAGCTCTCTTTGGAGCTATGCGGCCCACGGGCCTCCACGTCAGCACTGAGTGCTGACCTCTGGGAATTGATCCTAGGTGCTACCATGCCCTCTGTGGTTCCTAAGCACCACATTCTGTCTCTCTCCAAGGAGAGGAGCTGGGAATTGCTGCATTTCTCAGTACAGTAGGCTTCAGAAGACTGATAGGTGAGGAGTGAAGGGGACAGATGGGGGACAGGTATTGCTGTTGAGCAGACAATGAGGAAATGGAGAGTTGGTAACTGTTGGGACTCAGGTAATAGCAACAGGAATGGGAAGACCTGGGACAGAGAGGAGGAGAAAACTAGGGGTAGCACTATCAGGCTGGAAACATGTTAAAAACTGGAAGGCAGAGAGGGCCAAGTCTTTAAAGTAGGTGACTGGACAAATAGTGTAGTCATTGGTGTAAAAAATATGGAGGATGAGCTGGTTTCTTTTGGTGGGGTTCTGTGGGATTTGAGGAGCAGCAAGCTATGGGAACCGTAAATTTGGAGGTTAGTGATACAGGATTCAGAGAAGTCACTGAGAAGGGTAAGGAGAGCAAAGTAAGGTGCAAGAGATTAGGTAGGGAGCAAACACACAGGTGAATTGATGTGTTTGGAGGTTCCCAGGTCTTGGAAGAGGCTGTGAACCCTGGATGAAGGTATTGAACAAGATGATTCAGGGGTTAGATGAGGTAGGGAGAAGACCTGGAATGGGAGTGGATGGGAAACCACAGGTCCATGATTCCCATTGAGCCATGGAGAATATGTTCCAAGAATGTCTTACTCTAGGAGAGAAAGAATGATACAATGATTAAGACCCCAGGCTCTGCCTGTTTTGGAATTCTGTGGTGCTACTTCCTGACAGTATGACATCAGACAGATCACATCATCTTGCTATGCCTCAGTTTCTTTTTTTCTATAATAGCAACAGCAACAGTGCCTTGTGTGTCATTGTGAGGACTGAGTTAATATATGTAATACATGGAAGAGGTGGAAAAAGGGAAACAGTCTTTCAGAGCTGGAGAGCTTGAAGACTGGACAGCTTTGAGTAATAGTAGTAGCAGGGACAGGCATCAGAGGTGAGATGAGGATGGAGGCCCACACAGTGCTGGAGGTTGTGGAACTGATAGACAAGTGTGTTGGGCATGTTCTCAACACAAATGTCAAAGTAAAGGAGCCTGATGATAAGAAGGAGTGTCAGGAAAATTGTAAGTCTTGGTAGCATTTGAAATTTTAACATATCAGTAGATATCAAATATGCCAGCCCCTATGGTCAGTGGTTTATGTACCTATATTTTATGCTCACAAAAACCCTACGAAGTCAACATTTTCCCCTCTTTATAAAAGAGAAATTAAGACTCAAGTGGTTTATGTACACTGCCAAAGCTCCCACACATAAAGGCATGGAAAAAGAGTCCTTAGAACCTGAGCTTGTCTAATGACAGCTATGTCATTGGAGAAAAGGGAAGTGGAGGCAATAGCTTAGACCTCCAAAGTGGAGCAACTAATGAGCTATCCCCATTGACACTGACATTAAGGGGAAGGCAGGAAAGAATGCAGAAGAGACGAGGCTGCAAGACTGAAGGATATTCAACATTGCTATCTGTATTATTCCCAAACCTAAAAGAGAACCAATTGGTTTGTATCACTCTGTTATTGCACTTACCCACTGAACTGAGAAAGCTCTTTGCTTTTTTTGGAGAATTGTATTATCATTCAGACTGATTTGAGTGTCTGTCAATGTTTTATGTAGCCTTCTTATTTCCTAGCCTGAAAAGTTATTCCCCATGTAATAGTTCCATGTTCCTTTTGGAATGTGTAACATGGTATCCTTCCCTCCTTCCTTCCTAGCAACATGTCTTCTATGATATATGCCATTTCATCCCTTTAGCAATTGGAAAATGCATTTTTGGAAGCCAGTCTCTTGGCAATTGATGCATTATTTTCCATTAAATACAGTATCCATGTGTTCACTAAGAATTGCAGGTTTAAAGTGTTTAGTAATGATCTCTGGTTGCTTGTCAAGCAGCATTTCTGTTTGAACATGAAAATACAACATTAATATAATTTGCAACCCTCCACTGGGTTCCTAATTTCCTCCAGCAACACAGAGTGATTTTTCTTCATGCTTAAAATCCACTACAGGTGCTTACTGCATTTGGTCTCCTTTGTAGGTACATATTCTAAGACTGACACAGGAAAAAGTTAAAAATGTTCTAAATAAGTAATGTCCTCCACTCCACAATCTTTTAACTCTGATTGATTCCAAAGCTGAAAGTATTCCTCACTAGTTGAGCTAAAATAAACTAACTCTTATGACATATAATTAAATTACTGGCAGAAATAAAATCTAACATTCCTCCAGAGTACTTCACATAAACATCAGCAGAATAATTGAGTTGAGGTAAGATATTTTGTTGAAAGACCAAAAACAAAAAAAAGTCACCTGAAGGAATTTGTTTCCCTAATCAATTCCCTAAGGAATTTGTTTCTCTGACATTGTTTAATTTTCTTCATGATAATTACAGAAAAATTTTGCTTTCATGTAAATTCCTTTCTTCTTTTAGTTCTTCTTTGCCTCCCTTCTTTTTCTATATCCTTATCAGAAACTGGGAATAAAAACATGAGGAAAATGTTTAAACTTTTAGCTAACTGATAGCCTTTCAAGATCTGGCTAAAAGAAATTATGCATATACTTGGTATTCACAATTTCTAAGTTAAAATTCTAGAAAAGGGGGGTGTTACATTTCCATTCTGTCCATCTGAATTTCCTTTCAGTTGGCCCAAGAATAGACTTAATTATCCCCAACACTTTATAACCAGGGCACATTAATTTGGGAGAATAGTGATTTCTAGGCCCTTAATTAAACAGCCCTGAGGAACACACACACATACACATACACACACACATACACGCACACACGTTATTCAATCACTCTGCACTTTTGCCCATTCAGGAACTTGTAAGGATGACTTCAGCTCTGTTTTGCTTGGGAGCTTGTCCTGTCTTTTTGTCACTTGAAATTCCAAAATGATATGGTCATTTTGGAAGCCAGAATTACAATGTCCACACCACATGGAAAATCTGTAAGCCAACTCTTTTGGGGTTCACCACAATATGAACTAGTCAACACAATGGTGGTTCACAAGGCAATAAATTTTTCCTCTAAGGTTCTGTGGTATCATTTTCATATTTACTTCTAAGTTTGAAAAATTCTCCTAACTACCTCCTCCTTTCTTCTGTTGAATATCAATTTTTAAATTATCTGGTGGTTTAATAAACTTCCCTTACTTTTCTACACTCCTTTCAATTGTGCTAGTATTTTTCAGGCCACTCTCCTTTCTAGATCCATGGGAAAAAAAAAGAAACAAACCCAAAAGGCTGAACTTGGATTAGGAAAATTTGGGATCAGCCCCAACTCTGCCACTTATTAGCCCTGTGACCTGTGGCTGGTCCTGGAATCCCTCTGAGCCCAGTGGGATCATCTGTAATAAAATGATATAAATACCTACTGCACAAGTGGAAGATTCAAAGACATGGTAGTTTGTAAAGAAGCTTTGTAAGTGCCAAGAGGTTGCACATAGGTATTTTTATTTAAAAGCATCTTTGTATTATGGATTATCTGGCATTATATACCCAGTGGAATGCATGGGATTTCTCCTTCCTCTGGGAAGAAAGAGCACTATCTCAGGTATCAACACTTGGTTCTATGAGTACCAACTTCATTCCACTCTGATCTCCAGAAAACTCTCCTTCTCATAGTTCAGAACTATCCCAGGCTCCATCCCAGAGGTAGCTCTACCGCTATCATTCTGGAGCCCACAGCCTACTGAAAACATTTCCCTACACCTTCACATTTTCTAATGTCTCTGCCCCTCAAATTTTCTTTCCCCTAACCCCACACTACATATCATTAAGATTTCACCATTCTTCCCAACTTTTCCAAAGGTAGGTTGCTCCTTCTCACTATGACTTGGGGGTGTGGGTAGAATGACTAGGAGGAGAAAGAATATTCCCTATTCTCCTCTGCAGCTTTTAGGTTCCTGCCCCAACATCAACATGCAATAATGTTCCTAGTTTTTAAGTCTTTTGCCATATGCATATACCTCTCTCCTTTGCCATTCATTGTTGTTCCATCTGAGACAGTTTCCTGGGTCCTTTAAGACAGTGGGCATCCACTACAGTCTTCCCTTTCAATGGCCATCATCTTCCAAGGTACTGACAACTGTATTGAAGCCCCTTCTGACACTACACTTCATAGATCCTAGTCCTTCAGGGTACTAAGAACTCATCTCTTTGGTACTTTCCCTCTAAGGAAGCATCACTCAGCCATTTATTGCTACCAGGATCTCAAACCGTGAAAGCCCCTCTTTAATTGGCCACAACCTCCTGGCTGTTCAATGCTTTCAAATCCTGATTTCTGCTACACTTCCTTCCTCATCATCATGTCCACTTCCTGGACCCCTCACTGCTCTCCCAGTGGATCACCGACTGGGGTCTGATGAATAATGACCCCCCCAAAGGTGTATACATCCTAATCTTTGGAACCTATGAATATGTTACCTTATGTGACAAAAGGGACTTGCTGATGTGATTAAGTTAAGGATCTCGAGATCGGGAGAGGATTCTGGATTTCCCAGGGGCCCAAAGTAATCACAATTTTTACAAGAGGGAGGCAGGAGAGTCAAAGTCAGACAAGATGATATGAGGGTGGAAGCAAAGATTGGAGTATGCGGCTGTGAGCCAAGGAATGTCAGGAGCCTTTAGAAGCTTTAGAAAGACAATAAAGATTCTCCCCTGGAGGTTCCAGAGGAACCAGCCCTGCTGATACTTTGATTTCAGCCCGGTGAAACTCATTTTGGATTTCTGGCCTCCAGAACTGTAAGATAGTAAGTGTTGCTTTAAACCATCAAGTATGTGGTGATTTGTTACATAGCAGCCATAGGAAACTAATATACAACCATGTAGCTGAGTGGCCTCTTGACTCAGTTCTGAAAGAGCCAATGGTTAATAATTTCAGTTTTGCCCTTATCTTTGCCCTAGAATTCCTCTCATTTGGGACCTTCCTGGATTTCTGCCTTGCCAATTCCCAACTGATCCTGACTGACTTCTATCCCAATTATAGATTTTTCATAGGAATGAAAAAGGAGCAGGAGCTCATCAGTCTTTGAGTGATGTTAGAGCAGACCCTAAACTAGTTAAAGCTGGATTCTAGGAATCTTTTTCCTTGAAGATTTCTCCCCAGGGGCTCAGTAGCAGATGGTACAAATATTTCTACTCTATCTGGGCTCCCAAATTCACCTCCAGCCACTTCAGTATTCAATGAACTCACCTTTTCTCAGAAGGTTGAGATCATCTACAATGTTTCAACTTTTCTTAGAACTGTTTCTAAAACTTAACTATTTTTTAATTGATATATAATAGCTGTACATATTTTGGGGGTATGTGTCATATTTGGATACATGTATACAAAATAGCTAGAAGAGAAGATTGGAATGCTCCCAACATAAAGAAAAGATAAATATTTGAGGTGATGGATATCCCAATTATCCTGATTTGATCATTACACATCCATACATGGATCATAATATTGCATGTTTCTCTTCTACCTTTAGCTATCTCTTTTCTTTCCTCTTGTCTCAAGGTCAGTGCACCTTTTCCTTCTCAGATCTATGTACGTCCTCTGTGGATCCCCTGGATCCCATGCTATTCCGCATCTTCATGGACCTCACTCCACTATCAGCTTCTATCATTGGAGCACATAAGGAGGGGTTATTAGCTCCACTGTTGGGTACAGGGAAGTACCATCTAAGCTATCTAGGATAAATCATTCTCTAGTTCTTTTCTAAAGATCTCCAGAGATATATCTATACCTTGTTTCCTATTATAGTATTTCCTTGCCTTAAAAATCAAGAAGTTCTTAAGTAGGAGAGAACATTCCATTGTTCTACCTTTTAGAGGCACACAGGAAAAATAATAGACACAATGACATTAACAGGAATTCTCTGAGATCATGCAGATTGTAAATATTCGATACCATTGTCTCCATATATAAAATGATCTTGTTTTGTTTTGGAAAATAGGGCCACTCTTCCTTGGAAAATAGGGTCACTCTTCCACAGACTGAAAGAACTGTGTCTTTTGTGAAACAGACACTCACTAAATGTTTATTGAATTAAACAGTCAAAATAGCTCATTGAAATGGAAAGTTTTCATGAGCTGCATCATCATGGGCAGTAGAGCTCTTACTCTAAATAGCTGGATCTGCCTTCAGGTAAGAATCATTCCATTTCTGTCCCCATAAATATGTTACAGAATAATATTTTCAGCAATGGATAACCTTTATCATATGGCTTTCCACTGTGAAAACAAAATTATGTGCCTTCTACTGCTGACACTAATATATGCTTGTTATAGGCTTCAAAAACCTCACGTAATAGTTCCAACAATTTTTGCTGGTAATTGAAGCCCATAGATGAAGAGAAAGAGGCATAAAAGCTAACAGTTATACACACACACACGTATAGGTATATATAAAATAACTGAAATTATGTAGATGTTAAAGACGTCAACATTTTGGGGGAAAAATGTTGTTTATTTTAAAATGTCTAACATTATTCTAGTCAAATAAATAAAGAACCAGGATTTTGCAGAAATATTATCCTTGTGGAAAAGATACAGTTTTTTTCATATAGCAATTTGCTTTTTGCTTAAATTAATTGCATGTGTATGTAAAGTGCACAGACTTATATTTTAAAAGCATATTAAATATACTAACCCTCCCAAAATTTATATTCTTAATCTTTGAATTTACATATATATGGAATATATGAACCATTTCAATGATAGTACCAGAATATATAAAAAATCTCCATTTATGAAATTGTCTTAAAGAAATTATAAAGACATTTAAATAAGAGAAGCAATATAGAGTAGTGAAAAGAAAGCACATGTTTGACCCAAGGCAATCTGGATTTGAGTCTTTATCATTCACTATGTATTATTTTATAAGTCCAATCCCATTAATACCAAAATTGCACATAATAATATTGTAATTCTCATTTTCCTGGGATATTATGGTGCTTATATGAGTCACAGCCACTCCAAACACATGGATTTCTTTTCTTCCTTCTGTTCAAGGACTATATATAATTCTTTTCTCCCCGAGAGTGTCCAACACAATGCTTTGAACAAAGTAGACATTCAATAAATGTTTGCTAAGTAAATCAATGTCTTGAAAATCGTTTGGCAATGTATATTATCTACTTTCCTCCACGTTGAGAAAGAACCTCCAAAATCAATCAAGTTAATCATTTCTCTTCACCTAAAAACTACACCTCAATTTCTCCCAGAGAACTTTGAGTCTCTAAGAATTTCTTTTAAATTATTTGTCTTCTTTGGGGCTTGGCAACCACTTGGCTAAAAAGAAAAGAGCCACCAAAATTTTTTAAAAACAAAAACACATCATTTTAGCCATGCTATTGCTGCAGAAGGTTTCATGCACTTGACCTTTGATGAACATGTTGTCTCTCCCAAGAGCTATTCCTGATTCTCCTCCAGCATGGCTTTCCTGGGACCAGAACCAGATTATGAAAAAAAAGAGCCTGATTGGCAAAGGGTGACTGGGCAGTTCCCACCCCTTCTCCTGGTGTCCCTTATTCCCCTGCAGGTGCCAGTCCCTTAGTGTCCTCATGGGGCCCCTCTCTGGTATTTGGGGAGTGAGTGAAGGGGACAGCACACTCCTAAGTAAAGGACAGACCATGTATGGGGGCTTCAAAAACATCATCAACTTTCGTCCTTCCAACATCTCTGTTGGGAGCCTCTTCTCTATTTCTCAGAAGAGAGACATTTTGGATTCAACCAATTTCAATAATTCATATGTCACACAAAAAGTAGACTAGATCTAGTCTTTTTATTTAAAGATACAATTCATATACCATAAAATTTTCCCTTTTAAAGTACAATTCAGTGGTTTTAGGTACATTTACATTGTTGTGCAACCATCACCAATATCTAATTTGAGAACATTTTCATCTCTCAAAAAAAAAAAATCCATACTCATTAGCAGTCACTCTTCACCCCACCCCATCCCCAGCCTCAGGCAACCACTAGTCTACTTTCTTTCTGTATGGATTTACCTATTTTGTACTTTTTATATTAATGGAAGTTTATATTCTTTGTATAAAAGAGTAAAATAGAATACATATATATATATGTACTTTATATATATGCATAAAGAAACTATGGTAGGTTAATGTTTTAGTCTGCTTGAGCTTCTAGAACAAAATACCTTAGACCAGGTAATTTGTTAATAATAGAAATTTATTTCTCACAGTTCTTGAGACGGAGAAGTCCAAGATCAAGGCACCGACAGATTCAGCGTTTGGGGTAGACCTGCTTCCTGACTCATAGACGGCCATCTTTTCACTGTGTCCTCACATGGTGGAGGGGTGAGGGAACTCTTTGGGATCTCCTTTATGAAAGCACTAATCCCATTCACAAGGACTCCAACCTCATGACCTCATCACCTCCCAAAAGCCCCATCTCCAAATACCATTACACTGGGGATTAGATTTCAAAACACAAATTTTGGATGTACAGAAATATTCAGTCTATAGCAATGAGGGAAGGGGAAGTTGAAGAGATTCCAAGGGCAAGAGGTACTCCACCCACCACTGCAGGAGGGGGCCATAGGAAAAGCAAGAGAAAGAACACATGCAGCTGCTAGGGGCAGAGAGTGGTCTGACCGACAACAAGGAAACAGGGACCTCAGGCTTACAACCTCAAGGATCTGAATTGGTCAACTACTCGAATGAACTTGGAAGCAGATACTTTCCCAGAGCCTCCTGAGGAGAACCCAGTTGGCTAACACTTTGACTGCAGACTTAAGAGCTCCTGAGCAGAGAAACCAGCTAAGCCAACACAGACTTCTGACCTACAGAGCAGTAAGATTTTGTGTGAAGCTGCTATATTTGATGGTAATATGTTACAGCAGCAATAGAAAACCAATACATATATGACTGTATTACTTTTCCTTTTATTATAAATAAAGATTTAAAGCTAGTAGAAATCTAAATAGACCACACTAAGATAGGTGGAAATAAGGCTAATTTTCCAGTGGCAAATTTTCTAATAAAAAGTTCATGGCAGTTTCTTAGATTTGTGTATCTACACTTAAATAATTTTAGTCTGAAAATTGCAATTTTTTTTTTCTTTTTTATTGGGGGAAAACTACAAAGCATTTACAGTATAATGTTTACAGTCACAATTTATAGTGAACTGATCTCCCAAAATATATTACCACTCAAGTTGACCTATCTTGTTACATTCAAAAATCTACTCTGTCAAAGTAGTCCATAGAGTACA